>CM042315.1:5860248-6002748 GCA_023566125.1 Zingel zingel
ATGACACGTTTTAAACGTGTGTACATCTCTTTTAATAGCACTGCTAAAATGAAGACAGGATGGTTGTTTAAATTTGGGTGTGTTATGGCTGGTGTTTGGTTCAGAAGTTGTCTTCAGACTGTGAAGACCAGATCAGAGTGATTCTCCAGGAGTCAGCGCTCGACTACAGACTCGACCCACAGCTGCAGATGCACTGCACAGATGAGGTGTGTATACACACACTCACTCACTCTCTCTCTCTCTCTCTCTCTCTCTCTCTCTCTCTCTCTCTCTCTCTCTCTCTCTCTCTCTCTCTCTCTCTCTCTCTCTCTCTCTCTCTCTCTCTCTCTCATATGGTATATTTTGGATCACTTTCTCTACGTTGAACCAACTTTTTTCCTCAATTACTTCCCTCATTTTTGTCCCGTTTCGTCTTTTTTCTACATCATAATCCTCTCCTTTCTCCTATTTCCTCTCCTTTCCTTTCCTCTCTTCTGTCCTGTTTCCGCTCCTCTTCTCGTCTCTCTTTTCTCCTTTTTCTCCTATTTCCTCCCCTCTCTCCTGTTTCCTCTCCTCTCCTCTCCCCTCCCCCCCTCTCCTCTCCTCCCCCCTCAGATCTCCAGGTTGTGTGCGGAGGAGGCAGCAGCTCAGGAGCAGACCGGTCAGGTGGAAGAGTGTCTGAAAGTCAATTTGCTGAAAATCAAACTGGAAGCTTGTAAAAGGGTAAGTATTATTTACTATTATTGTTTTGCCCGGTGCACTTAGAATTAGAATTATTTGGCTCAAAATAGTCTCGACTATCTTTTGTGTGTCTTGATATTTATTCAAAAATCCTCAAAGTTTGTGGATGGGTGGAAATGATTGGAGCTGAACTAATTGTTGTGTAAATATCTCAAAAAATCTCAAATGACTTCAGTGTTGATGCATAAACTTTCCAGAACAGACTGACAGTTCCAGATCCTCTTGTATACAACTACCTGAGTTAGTTAACAACATAACTTATTCTAATGAAGTTTCATTTGTATTATTGTGAATGTGGTAATGCAGTGACTGTATGTACAGGGACTATTGTTTTCTTTTAAATGTCCTCCTCCTGTTGATGTGTTCAGGTGTCTGTGAACTGTAGGAAAAATGCATTAATTAACCAAGAAACCAGCGTTTTGCTTCAGAAAACATTGACACAAGTTTGTAAAGCATGCATGGGCTTTTGTTGGAAAAGGTTTAAAATGTCTTGAAATGTATTTTTTTTTTTTCCTTCTTTTTAACTTACTTTAAACTACGTTTCTAAATCTCATTTAGATGATTCAACATGTGGTCCGAATGGATTAGGCGTTGGTGCAGAAACCCCATCTTCCTCCTCTTTCTCTGTTGCAGGAAGTCCTGAACATGCTGAAGGAGAGCAAGGCGGACATCTTTGTGGACCCGGTCCTCCACACAGCCTGCGCTCTGGACCTCAAACACCACTGTGCTGCCATCACGCCCGGCAGAGGACGACGTGGGTGCTTTCACACAATAGATTTAGATTTGTACAGAACATGTTGTTGGTTTATCAATTCTCCATTGTGTGTTTGTATGATAACCGGTTGCTCCCTCCCTCTCTCTCCGTCCAGAGATGTCGTGTCTGATTGAGGCGTTACAGGACAAGAGAGTTCGTCTGCAGCCCGAGTGTAAGAAAAGACTTCAAGACCGCATCGACATGTGGAGCTACGCTGCCAAGGTGCAACACCGGGGGGGGGCTTCACCTCGTCTTTACGTTTTTACTTTAATTCTTTAATTGTTCTAGTTCAATGTCACAAAAAGGCATCACATGTCATCTAAGCTACATTTGAATGAACATAGTATGTGTATTTCTGTTCTGGTTGTATATCAGCTCATTAGCTTACACTTAAAGGAATATTTCTGACATTACTTATTCGGTATTCTTAGCTTAGCATAAGCACTGGAAATGGGGAAAGTTTGAGAACTATGCGTACCAACTTACTCACTAAAACAACTCCCACATTACATCTCATTTGTTTGTTTTTAAATGATAAGTTGTGATTTTAGAGGGAGTTGTGTGTTAAAACCTTTTTCTTGCCACCTAAAGAGAAATCATTCCAGCACCAATTCCTCCTTAAAAACTTGCCGTTTGGTCTTTGAGCTAAGTGCTAACGTCCGCATGCTGACAGGCTGGCGTTGACCGTCTTGGTTGACTTTTCATCTTTGCCTCCGTCCTGCAGGTGGCGCCAGCAGAGGGCTTCTCAGACCTGGCCGTGCAGGTGATGACATCGCCTTCCAAGGACTACATCCTGCTCATGATCGCGCTGAGCGTGTGCATCCTCTTCCTGGTGGGTCTGCTGTGCGGGCGGATCACCAAGCGAGTGACGAGGGAACTGAAGGACCGGTAGAGGACCAGAGCGCTCTAACGAAAGACTGACTCCTCGCACCTTCCTCCTTCTCCTCCTCTTCTGCTTCCTCCTCTTCTCTCAGATGCCCGGTCTGTATCCAGCCAACCTGCACAGTGCCAACGCCAGTGCCCACATTTGGAACTCCTCTGTTTATTGGCGGCTGCTGAATATTTCAACAAAATGCAAAATGGTCCCCCGACTCTCACGAAAAGCTTAAATTCCCTCCATTTGGGCATCTCCAAACTGGTCGTCTGATTGGAGCGATTTTTGCCTCGAACGCAGTTCTCTCCCCACAAATCTGCTTTTGCCGAGGATGTTGTTTGGGCTCGGATGGGATATCTTCCGGCATCTTTTCAGTTTCCAAATAAGTGCTGAGGTGACTGAGGGCTGCTGCTTCTGAGGTTCGGATTGCTTTCCACTCGTTGAGTCCTGATGCTTTTTTTTGTGATATTTAACGGAGACTGGAGCATGTAGAGCAACAGGACATTGTTGTTTTTTGTTTTTTCTAAGTGACCTGTGGCTGCCTGAATCGCACACGGAAAACTCTAACTTTTGGGGTTTAATTCTTTGAGACGTTCCTGTTGCTTTTCAAAGGTTTTCTTATAAATCATGAAGTCCCATTACTTTTCGCTCCTGTACAGGATCACGTCCGGCTCGCCAGCTACGGCTCTCTGCATCAAGTTTTGGATTCTTCTGGATATTCTCACCATGATCTGTGTCGCCCCCTGTTCTCTGCTGCCATGAATGAACGCATTCCGTCTCCTAACGCACAGAGAGGCTTCATCTTCTGCCTTCTTTAACTGAACCTGCCTGTGCACAAACATGAGCAGTTTTTTTCTGTAACTCTTATAACTGATGTTGTTCTCTGCATACAAAGCTCCTTTTTTCCCCCCAAATGTCTGATAATGTAATTATCAATGACATACTGTAGGTCCCCTCTCCACCTCCCCCCTCCCATCAGTATTTTACAGCCATGAACATATTTTTGTTTTGCAGGCAAATGACTTATAACTTGAATTGTAACTCAAGAGATGCAACACATTATTTAGCATTTTAATTTCTTTAACCGATTTACGAAATATTTCATTTTGCACTTTAACTTGATGCCGTCCCATCTTGCAGTGCGCTGACATCACTGGACCAGAGCCTCATTCATCTTCATATGTAAAAGTAACCCCCGCTTTCTTTTTAGCAAATGTTTTGCAGCTTTTGGTTGTATAATAATATTTGTGAAGGATTTAAAAACGGAAGTTATCATACAGATGAGAAGTGTGTGAGCAGCATATACACACAAGATTTTCTCATTTATAAAACTTAATAAAGCTAACGTTGCAGATCAGGAGAACACGTCGAAGCATTAGGAGTGTGAAAAAAGAAACGTTAAGTCTCAACGTGAACTCAGCTTTATCCGTGCAGTTTATTTTCCTTTTAACATTATGCCATGTAATATGAAGACGTAACAGATTATCATTGTGAAGTTTGATTTTGCTGTACAGATAAAAAAAATAATTGTCAATTTAATAAAACTGTCTGCAGGTTTTCATATCTTTGGCTCAACCAGAGTTTTTTTTTTTTAAATATTCATGTCCTTTACTTCAAACATCAGTTTTCATGCTGCTCCATTTAAAAAAGGAAAAGAAAACTTGGACTGGTGGAAAGTAACTAAGTATATTTATTTGGTACTTGTACTTGTGTAATTCCATTTTTCGCTACTTATACTTCTACTCCATTACATTTCAGAGGGAAATATTGAACTCTTTACTTCACTAAGTTTCTTTGCTAAATGTAGTTTCTAGTTCCATTGCAGATAATAAAATCAAATAAATGATGTAATAGATAGATAGATAGATAGATAGATAGATAGATACACACACACAATGAGCTCCACCTTTACCAGCTGCAACATTAAAGTAATGAACACAATTATGATAATCTAATATTTGTTATTCTGAAAAAGTGCCATTTTGCATAATGAGTACTTTTACTTTTGATACTTTGATTATATTTTGATGCTGATACTTGACCTTTTACTTGTTACATCTTGAGTGCAGGACAACAGATTTTCAACCGTATTTCTACTGTAGTATTGCTGCCACTTTTACTTAAGTAAAACATCAGAGTATTCCTTCCACCCCTGCTGTTAGATAATAAGAACTTTTAGAGGGGGTGAAAATAGTAAAACCAGCATATGTTATCAGAGTGCAGGTTGAACCACCAGATGGCACTAAGACCATGTGAAACTGTCTAGACCGGGGGGTGGGGGGGTCACCTCATCACACTAGACCAGTGATTCCTCCCCCCCCCCCCCCCCCGCCCCCGCCCCCCAGGGGTTTATTACATTCCAAGTGTTCAAACACTGACTTTCAACCTTTCAAAGCTCCCTTTTCAGTATCAAATGATGACATTTGCCCCATGGATACGTGTTTGATTTAAAGAGCTCATTAGTCTCATCATCAGGTTCATAATTGTATTTAGAGGTTATATTAGAATAGGTTTACATGGTTTAATTTTCAAAAAACACCATATTGTTGTTGTACTGCACATGCTGCAGCTCCTCTTTTCACCCTGTGTGTTGAGCTCTCTGTTTTAGCTACAGAGTGAGACATCTCACTTCTGTTCCATCTTTGTTGGGAGTCGCACATGCTGCAGTAGCTAGGTAAGGACTACTAGCCAGTCAGGAGCAGAGTATGAGGGCGTGTCCTGACAGTACCTAGGTAAGGACTACTAGCCAGTCAGAAGCAGAGTATGAGGGCCCTGACAGTACCTAGGTAAGGACTACTAGCCAGTCAGAAGCAGAGTATGAGGGCGTGCCCTGACAGTAGCTAGGTAAGGACTACTAGCCAGTCAGAAGCAGAGCATGAGGGCGTGCCCTGACAGTACCTAGGTAAGGACTACTAGCCAGTCAGAAGCAGAGTATGAGGGCGTGCCATGCTAGCAGCTAGGCGAGCATTATAACGTGTGTTACAACGTGACCACGTTTGTCTCTGAAGTAAAGGCTGGACTACAATAGAGCTGTTTGGAGCAGTTTGTGAACAGTGTTTTCTGTTGGAGATGGTAAGTCCCTTTGGGGTGGACTTTGGGCTTTTTCACTTTGTAAACTTATAACGTGCACAAAGAAGATATATAACACAAAGGAAAGGGAAAAAGCATAATATGAGCACTTTAAAGTTAGATTATAGAATATTTTAGAGCACAGTGTTAATCTAATGATTCAACCGTAAAAGTTTAATGCCGATCCGAGCCGTAGAAGTGTTCCAACTGTGAGTAACGTAGTGCTGTCTGTGGAAAAAAATTTGTGTATAGGGCTAACCTTTCTAGAACAAATGGCGCCTAAAATATTTCCTCCCGGTTACCAACTCTATAATGTTCTTACCTGTAATCTCTAAGATACTACATTAAATTACCACGGCACAGTATGAAAGCAAGAGGATAAAAGAGACTGTTAAACCTCCAACTGCAGAAAGCGCTTTATTGATGCTTCCCACTTTATGTTCTGTACATGTTATAATTCTGGAAAGAAAGGGAAAGAATAAAAGGAGCAGCACAGTAGCGTTAATCATCTCTATTATCTCTCTTATTATTCAGACTTATACGTGGATTAGCTGAAGCGATGCTCAGCAGAGACAGGAGGCTCCCTCACACACTAACCACAAACTTGAGCAAAAAAAAAAAACAACCTAAACACTGAAAAATGATGATCACTTATTTCAGATGTTTGAGGTGCGTGTGCTTCATGATCACAGCACACCGAAAGAAAACTAGCAACAAACCACCTTCCGCAGGTTAAATGACAAATCTAAACAGTCAGCCGTACTCTCCCCGCCTAAACATACAGAATGATCGCTGAGTTAAAGAGGAGAATAAATTAGAAAGTACATAAGTCGACTGTAAAAATGCTATTCTTAAAAAAGAAATGGGTAGCAGTTTACATCGTCCACAATCAAAATCAGTTGACTTAATACGAACATACAGCTATCTCATAAAAAAAAAAAAATCAATAAAAAGGAAAGAGTGAATTCAGTGTCGCACCTACAAAAAGTAACCGAAGCATACCGTTGTGGAGCTAAATAATCCAATCAGAAGTTAAAATGTTTTAAAGGTAACAGGACGTTCTCCTGGTTTCTACATTTCTGGCCTCGCTGACTAAGGCACTGACAGTCTGTTGGATATATTATTATTATATTTAGATTTATTTCATCTTTTGATTCCAAACCGGTTTGATTCATCCAGCTGCAGTTCCTCTAACTACCACTAAATGCTGGATCAAAGACTGCACTGACATATACTGGAAATAAAAGTGCCAAATTATCTATTCAAATATTTTTTTTCACCGCCCCACAAGAAGATGATTTTATCCAATGATGAGAATACTAAAGGCTTTCGTAAAAATAGTTTGACATTTTGGGAAACAACTTTCTTGCTTTCTTTCTCTGCCCAGAGTTATATGTGAAGATCAAAACCTCTATAATAGCTCATACAAGACTACAGCCGGTTAGGTTAGCTTAGCATAAAAACTGGAAACAGCTAACCAAAGGTAACAAAATCAAAGCCTTTTCAACCCCGTCATCGTTTGACGTCAGCGATCAGAGTTTTAACCTTGTAATCGGTGTTTCTTTCCAAAAATGCACCCTTGGAGTTATATTTAACTTACCCCTCAATGTTTTTATGCATACACGCTTATAACGTTGACTTTTTTAAATTAAAGAACCAGATGTATTCTCAAGCGGTTGTTAATCTTTTATACTGATGATTCAACTGTGAGTTTCACGTCGCTCCAGAATGTAGGAATGCTCACGTAACGTCGTCAAAAATCAACTTTTTATTCCACAAGAAAAAGTCTGTAAAACTCCCAGTCGTCATGCTAAGCTAAGCTAACAGGCTGCTAGTTTTACCCTAATATGAGATATGAGAGTTGTATCTAACTCTGCAAGAAAATGAATAAGCCTATTTCCCAAAATGTCAAACAATTGTCTATAATAAAAAGAAGCAAAAAAAAAAAAAGTTGTTTGACTGATTGACAGATGTTTCAGCCAATCACAGCCAACCGTCGTGGTTGCGCTCACTGCTGCACCACCCAGGTTTTGTCCTCTCTGATTAAAAGTGGATTTTCTGACTCTAGTAACTGAGAATGATGGCAGCGAGCAGAAAAACCAAAAATCCAGTTTGGATAAAACGTCCCATCAGAGAACTTGAGTCCATGTTTCTCTACAGTGTCTGTTCGTGTTGGCCGGCCTTCGGCAGACTTCTCTTTGCCCATAGAGATTCTTTCAAAACAACAATGTCGTTGACCTCATGTGGAGTCAACAGCCTTTCACAACGAGTGGACTTTTCCCACTGGCTGAGTTCCAAAAATGCAGCTCAAAACAACAGAAAAAATCAAAAATACTCTAACTCCGTGACGAGTTCTACAGTCCGTCACCAAAAACGCTCTGGGTTCACTGTCTACATGTCAGCGCTAATAGCTTTTGATTGGTCCTGGCATCTTGAGTGTAGTTGTACCATTGGTTGGGTGACCAACAGAGAGGGCGGGCCATCAGGACGCCACAGCCTGGACGTAGTTGGCGGGGTAGAGGCCCACTTTGCCGTTGCTCAGCTGTCCCTTACACCAGCCCTGCTCGTCTTCCTCGCCCATCTTCAGCAGCTCCTCGCCTGGAGGGAAGATGATGGACACAAACGTTAAATCAAAGCAATGGTTTAAACATTAAACACTGGAAGTAAGAGGAAGCATTCATTTGTGATAAATATCAATGCAAACTATCTCTTATCTCTCTCTTCATCTTTATTTCGAACACACGTCCTCGGGGTCAAATTTGACCCCTTTTCAAAATGTCTATATCAAAAATATGGGTTTCTTTCAACCAAATTGCCCAAAAATAAGATGGATAGTTCCGTACACAAAACGGGCTGTAATTTTGCATCAACATACGTTCCCTCTGATCTTAACTAGTAGCTAAAATAATTAATAATTTCTGGGTCTTAACAAAAAATGTAGGCAGAATTTAATATTAATTAGTTTTATTGACCATGAATTCCAAAAAAAGTGTAAAACTAGTGGTGATAAATTGGAATGAAGTTGGCTAAGAAGATGGAACACAGAATCAGGTGATCATTTATACTTTATGCTTAACAAAACAGGCAAAACAGACCAGGTCAGTTTTTTCCATGGTTGAAGACAACCAACAAAAAAATTAAATGAATAAAAGAATAACAAAAACAGTAAAAAAAATAAATAAATTAAAAATTAAAAAAATCAACATAACACACTAGACCTGTTTGGAAAAAGTCTAGGCTTGTCAAGTCCTACCCCCAGTCTTTACCATAGACAAGTACACAATCCAAGAAGATTAACTAGAACTAAACTGTCCCAGTTCATCAGTGATCTGGTCCTGGTTCAGGATAAGATAGCTGAGCTCGGGTAAGCTTTTCCAAACTAAGGTCTCCTCCTCTGTGGTCCCTTCTGCTTTCATTACCCGAGTGTCCCTCAGGATCCCCCCCTAGAGGACGGACTAAAAGCTCCTGGTTAAACCAACCAGGGCCACCTTACCTCCAGCTGAAAACTGAGTCCCCATACAGACCTGAGAGTGTTTTTCACCAAACGCTGCAGCTTCACAAAACGCTTTAGCCTCTTTCAGCTAAATGTTTATCATTTTACAGCACAATATGGTTCAGTCTCTATTCTCCCCCACACTTTTTTTTTTTTTAAGATTATTTTTTGGGCATTTTTAGGCCTTTATTGACAGGACAGCTGAAGACATGAAAGGGGAGAGAGAGGGGGAATGACCTGCAGCAAAGGGCCACAGGGCGGACTGGGCCTGCTGCATCGAGGAGTAAACCTCTATATATGGGTGCCCGCTCTACCAGGTGAGCTATCCGGGCGCCCCCCCACACCCTTTTATTGTAAGGTCAATCGAATGAAATCAACATTTCTGTAAATGTGTCCAACTTTCAACTGCAGCACTCTCATCAACCCTGTTTTCAGCAGCAGAATAGAAAATAGCGTTGCTCTTGTCTCACAAAATAAGACAACACACACACAAAAAAAACAATCCTCATTATTCCAAGCCACACGCAACTTCCATTTATTCCTTTCACCGAACCAGACAAAAAAAAATTAAACTTCCGCTTAGAAAATGACACGGATGATCGGCATTGCTTCCACAGTGTGCGGCGCACAGAGCAGGCGTAGTAGAGACCTTCGTCGGCCGAGCCGGCTCCTCCCGGTTTAGGGCTCTGCTAACTTGAATGGGGATTAAATAATTTCCCCGTGAGGCTCTTCTAGACTTTCTAAATGATCGAAACAAATGGATCAAATTCTGATAGTGAAACGAGTCATTTCGCGGGGGTTGTGACGCTCAAAAAAATGTATCCACTGATTTACAGACGTCTCTTTTGTCGTGTAAATCTGTCGGAAAGCGTCTTTTTGAGCCCCACGGCGTCACGTGACGGGCGCAGAAGTTGGAATTCTGCTGTTTGGCCGCTATGTCAAATTGGGTTCAAAGTCCGGCGCACTTCCTGGGGACCTGGCTTGTACCGTATGCGTCTGCGCAGATTTGAAAGTTTGGTTCAATCAACTTCTCTTGCCCCTCCCTGACTGTGATGAAAACGAACCAATTTTTCACTCAAAGGGGGGAATTTTGCCCAAAGGCAGCTGTGTGGAGTATTGGAGAATATGGGAATAATAATCTTCCAAGCATCAGAAAAACACAGTACACACAGAGAAACTTGTTGTCATAAAGATCATTTGATAAAAGAGCTCATTTGCTCTGAAAAGAAAAACAAATCTGCATATTTGAATGTTAATACTTATGTCTATACGGTGAATACTGCATGTCTGATGACGATGATTCATCAAACAACAAAGAACGTTGACGTGTGCGTTTTCACCAAACTTTCTTCCTTTTAAACACTTGTTTCTTTATTATATTAGCATTCAATTAGCATTCTTGATATATCAAACATCCAGTGGATCAGGAAGAGAAAACCACTCAGAGAAGGTTTGATTTCCAACAAGAACACCTGTGGGAGTATTTAATAAAGCTTTAGTTTTTTCATTCTACGCTAAAAGAGAAAATTAGAGCAGCAGATTGTTCTATCAAAATAAAAGCATCAACGCTCTGACTGTCTGTTCTGAAACACGTCATAAAATGCTTTTTTTTTCCCCTGAACCGAACAGCTGATGTGAAGCTGCTCACACTTCACATCTGTCACATCTGTCCCACATCATGCAGAGTTACAGCAGAAACACACAGTTCTCCTGTTATCAGCAACTTTACATTTGAAAATGTGCCAATAATGATACTTTTTAAGTCACAGAAAAAAAGAACTTTATATCTTAATTATGAAAAAGTATGAGATATATATATAAATATATATAAATAAATAATTTAGAGATGAAGAGAAATACTTTAGTGTTCAAAGAAGTGAAACTTCATTTGAAACTTTTGCAATAATGATCCAATCGCAGAAATAAGATGGTTTCATGTCTTACTTATGAAATATATTTTTATAAGATGAAGAGAAATATTGTTTTGTGTTCAAAGAAGTAAACCTTGTTCCATGTCAAGAAGTTTTTTCCAGACGGCAGCCAAATGAGGAAACAGCTTTCATGTCCAGCTTTTCAAAAATGTTTTATTAATCCACTAAAGCTGCAAAGTTCAAAGTTGTACTTCAATTTTTATTTTACCAAAGATGAGACGTTTCTGTGACTCAGAATCATTAAAAGCAAGATCCATGAACGTACAGCGAGCAGCTCGACAGGTCACAGCGCTGACCGACATGCAGAGGAAAGATGTAAACGCTGTCCCACATTTAGTACTGCATTTGATCATCAGTACTCATGTCTGAAACAATGTGTTTGACGTGTGTGTGTGTGTGTGTGTGTGTGTGTGTGTGTGTGTGTGTGTGTGTGTGTGTGTGTGTGTGTGTGTGTGTGTGTGTAAATGTATCAAGAAGAGAGGCATCACAGGTGAACAAAAAGAAATTAGAAAAAAAAAGAAGTATCTTTTCGGACATTTTCAGGCTCTAAAATATAAACTTTTTTTTCTACTAGGGACGTAAATGCATTTATGTTCGTGAAGCTGTAATTTCATGAACATCTGCAAATCAGTTATTAAAGGTGCAGTAGGTAAGACTTATAAAACTAACTTTCTGTCATATTTGCTGAAACTGACCCTATGTTCCAGTAGAACTACATGAAGCCGGTTATTTAAAAAAAAAAAGAATCTGGCTCCTCTGGCACCACCTACAGCCTGTAGTGCGATTTGCAAAAATCCACCTCTCCCTGTTCAGATGCACCAATCAGGGCCAGGGGGGGTGTCTAACTATGTGTCAATCACTGCTCATGCACAAGCATTCATTCTCCCTTGTGGGGGGAGGGGCTTAGGAGACCGCTTTGGGCTTTAGCAGAAAGGGGGGAGGGACTGAGAAGTTGTCAATGTTCAAATTTTCAAAAAAGTCCTGGATCTTCACAATCCTACCTACAGCACCTTTAAATTGACAGATAAAGGAATTCATTTTCACATTTAACTCTGATAAATATCTTGAGGCCATCTTTAGGGAAAAACAAACTACTTAATGAATGAGGAAAATATGTTTTGACATTAAATATAATCGGGTGAAAAAGACCAATAAGAAAGAAAAAAA
This sequence comes from Zingel zingel, assembly GCA_023566125.1. Taxonomy (NCBI): domain Eukaryota; kingdom Metazoa; phylum Chordata; class Actinopteri; order Perciformes; family Percidae; genus Zingel; species Zingel zingel. The sequence goes on from CM042315.1 coordinate 5,872,257, forward strand.
AACAGGGTGGACACAATATAGTAACCCTTTAATAAATACTAAATTTACTTTTAAATGGCCTGTAATGTTTGCACTTGTAAGAAGTATTGTAGTGAATTTTATTATGTTTTTTATAGTTTTAACTCAAGATCAAAACTGAATCATCTCATTACTATTATCATAACGTGTTTTTAGTAGAGCATAACTTTTCACATTTTCTGTATGAAAAAAAAGTATAAAGTTTTTGTGATAGTTTGATTTTTTTTTTATCTCTTCATTTTACCATTTCAAATCCTTATCTTGGGATTAAGTTGTGATATTGAGATAATGGGCCTAATCAATATCCTACTACAACCCTTGCTGCTTCTGTACAACATCAACCACAGAGACTACTGTCTGGAAAAATAGCATCGAGTTCTTCTAGTACTTCAAGTATATTTTGATGTCAATACTTTTTTTGTTTTTTTTAGTGCAGCTAAAAAACTTTTCGCTTTGCACATTTTATGAAACGACAGAAGTCATAACACTAAAACCGAAAATCAAAAACCTGCGCTGTGATGCCTCCCCTTCTATAAGCATTAGTAAGTGTTAATACCTGCTTTAAAGCTGAGCTCATCGGCTTCCTGGCCCACGTAATCATAGAGCGCTCTGACTCGCACCGCTTCTACCTGATCCTCCTCGTCCTCCGCCTCCCCCACGCCGTTCTGCGCCAGCACCTTCTTAGGAATCTCCTCGTCTGACCAGTCCGACGAATAATCTTTCACCCTGAGAGAGGAGACACACAAAGTCAGCCAGACGCAAAGATACAGAGTCCGAAATTTCCGGCCAAGTGTTAGTTATGTTTCTTTGACATAAAAATCATGTTGTTCCCGGTTTCAACAGCACCTGAATGCATCATCACAAGTTATAGAAACATACAATCATTGCTCAACACATGGTGCACTCAAAGAGCCATCACTGAACTGAACAAAATCAAATATTTCCCCACCTTCGTGTCATGAACTAGATGTGCAATACTGTTCCCATGCTTTTAAAATGCTTATTCATATATTAATTGATTGGGATGACTGTGAATAAGTGTATGTAGTGTATGAGTATTTTTTTGTGTATTTATTACTTTTATATTCCGGTAAAGCACAGCAAATGTCATTGTACACAAGCTTGTGATGACTATAAAGTCTATTCTATACACTCTTTTTAAGCACAAAATATAATAAGTTCAATTAGTTTGGCTGCAGCATGGTTTTCTCAGTTTTTTTAGTTGCTCGACCATCTCCCTGGGTTACCGTGCATCACTGTGCCCCAACTGAGGTGTTGTAAATAAACTAAGAGAGGCTTTGTAGCTACGTCACACATCTCCTGGCAACCACAGCCGTCGTCATCACGGATGTCCAGTGGAGAACCGAGTGTGTGAAAATGTCTGAGTGGTAGACGTTCAGGCACCACAGTGAGTTTATGGAAGGACAGCGAGCTCACAGAGGAAGACCAGTCTTAGTTTGGAAACCAGGACAAAATAACAGACGAGCAGGAAGCTGCTAACGGCTGCACAGAAAGTCACAATGTCTGAAAACACACCATTTTCTACTTATGTCTTCTACTGTACATAATATTCAAACTACTAGATCGGGCCTATTTGATGCATAATGGGAGCATAAAAAATGGCTTTTTATTTCACATTTGTGTAACGGCAAAACTTGACAACCTACACACACACACACACACACACACACACACACACACAACTTTGATTTACAGTTGACACCAAAAAGTCTCTTTGTAAAGCTAAAAGAGCAAAGGTTTAAGAGAGGAAGACAGTATTATTATTATTATTATTATTATTATTATTATGTAGGGGTGTGACGAGACCCTCAGCTCATGAGACACGAGATTTTAACACTATTTTAAAGAAAACTTCAATTAAGAAATATGACTGGAAAAATAGTCTTTACTCAGAGAACCAAGGTGACAATGTAACCAAGCGTTTCATTGCAGCAGTAAACAAGGAACTAAGCTGCTCTTGTATTGATTTACGACCATTTTAAGACAAGGGGAGAACAGTTATCTTTGTTTAATATCATTAAAAGTAAAGTTAGGTTTTGCTTTCTGCTTCCGACTCATTTAAAAAAAGACAGAGAAAGAGAGCGGATTGCGCGATCAACGCCACACTGAACTGCACGCTGCAGATGCGTGGGTGTGTGTGTCAGGCGCGAGTGAGAGAATGAGAGAGAGCGCGGCCGTACCATCTAACATTCTAAGCTTTGTACAATTGCAACTCCGCTACAGCTCTGCAAAAGTAAACTAAGAGTCAACGTTGGCGAACGGGCAGGTGATCTTCCATGCTAATTTAGAGGCCCAAGCCAGACTCATCTTCAAAGACAGATGCATTTAAAGACCAACCAGGTCAGACTCATCTACTGGCAGCCGCTCTGCACTTATTACCGATGTTGCAAGATAATTTTTACCTCGACGAGAAATAATTTCGCGAGATCTCATGGGACGAGATCTTGTCACACCTCTATTATTTGGTGGAGTTTAATGTGACTGCTTCCTGCCTCAATCACAAAAGAAACCTACTGTTTCCCCAAGAACACACACACACACACGTGAACCGGTATGGCAGTTTTGCAGCGGGTTTAGGTTACACCCCCCCCCCCCCCCCCCCCCCCCACCCCGAGACAACCAGTCCAGTGGCCCCCCAGGTTATTTGAGACCCCTACTCCCATTCCTCCAGTCTTTCAAATTCTAAATGTGAATGCTTTCTAAGACTTTTTTAGAGATTTGCTACAGTTGAAGGATGATGTGTTCATGGAGCACCGCCAGCAGCAGCATGATGGGATTAGATGAAGAAGTAAGAGAAGTAGAGCAAATGACTTACTGGCAAATATCTTTTGCTTTTGAGAAAACGTACTGCTGGTAGGTGAGTTTGTACAGAGGCTAAATCCAATAACAAAGTCTCTAACACACAACACACACACCTTTCTAGCTGCTAATTAGAGTGCATTTTGTACAGGATGTTAACTCCTCAGGGTGACTACAAACTAAACTGTGACGACAAACAAACAAAACGACATGCTCTATATGCTACATGCTGCCTGTATATCTGTCTGTAACACACCCACAGACTCAAACCCACATGTATATATTGTGCATCTGTGTGTGTATGTACACAGGGAAAGGGTGATGCAGCGTGGAGATGACGTGGAGATGTCCTCCTACCTGCTGTCCAGGGTGATGGGACTCGGCGGGACCTCAGTTCCACCCGAGGAGACGATGTTAGTGAGGGTGACCACGCTGTCCTCAGAGTGTCCACCTCGCTCCTTCCTGCTGATGGAGCGACTTGCCTCCGGAGACCACTCCTACACACACACACACACACACACACACACACACACACACACACACACACACACACACACACACACACACACACACACACACACACACACACACACACACACACACACACACACACACACACACACACACACAGTTAAATTCATAAGCAATAAAATGCAACACTGCTCACTTGAATACTCTCAGGGATTTTGCTGCTGTTCAGTTTTGTAGTTTTGTTTTAAAATTCTGACTTATAAAATTCAAAGTCAAATTGTGGTTGCACTTGGCTGGGTTGGTTCAGTGGGTAGAGCAGGCGCACATATACTGAGAGGTTTATGCCTCGACGCAGAGGTCCAGGGTTCGAATCTGACCTGTGACGATTTCCTGCATGCCTTTCTCACCTAGCTGTCCTATCAAATAAAGGTGGAAAAGCCCAAAAAATGTTGGTGGCACAGGCCATATTCATTTTTTAACTGCATGTACAGACAGATGCAGCGTGATTGCATGTAAAGTCAATGGAAAGACACGACTGCGCGAGTTGAACAAGTTACTACATAAACGTACAGAGACAAGAGAAGAGTTAAACACTGTCGGTTGATAAATATCTTGATATGTTACAGCTAGTAGCCAGTTGCAGTTGGTATTTATATTCCATTCAGAGGATTTATAATCATATAGTACACTGCAGCATTTTCTAATATAGAAGACAATAATCAGATGTATGTAAGGTTATTGAAAAATGATAATACATTAAAATTACAATGAGAACAAAACAAAAAACACCTGCTGTGACAAAATATGTTGCAAATACAATAAGTAAATGTATTTATTTGATAGGGGTAGAGCAATGAATGTGATTAATGAACATCCGTCAGTATAAAATATGTAAACATGCCGGAGTTAGCAAAAATGCTAATTTACATCCACGTGTTTTTCTGTCTTAGTGGCCATTTACAAACACACACTGAGACACACTTTGGCCATAATAACAGGCTGCTGACAGATGTAGGTGGCTGGGGATACAGTTACTGTTATTTACAGTCTCAGTGGAGCACAGAACAACCTCCAAAGTATCAGCACTACAGGAGGTTTGCGCTTGTGTGTGTGTGTGTGTGGACCAAATGGCCTCACAAGCATAAAAGAACACCACACATGCACAGTATTTTCAAAGAGGAGACAAAGTGAGGTCATTTTACTGCTCCTCTCTCTGTAAAAGCCTTACATTTTTAAGGTATAAGTATGCAGCAGAGGAGTTCAGGTTGGAGTTATGAATGAATGTAGTTAACAGAAAGTCCTCAGAAGTACGGAAAGACAAATGTGTGTGTGTATGTGTTGGGACAATGGCTCTCTGTTTGCGTGTGAGCAGCGCTGTGGGAACGCCAGGAGATTCCTCGGAGAACAGAAGAGATTCATTGCTTTCTACCAACATCTCCCCCTTTCTTTCTCTACTTTTATTTTTCAATTCTGGAAAACCTGTGGAAGCTAAATAGTTCTAAATGTTGACAAATACAGTAACATTAATTAACACTAAAAAGCATTTCCTTATAACTGCTTACAACTACATAATAGTGTGTTAAAGTGGAAAACTGAGGAGTAGGGTTACCGGTTACTGATTCTAAGATTCCTTAAAAAAAAAACAAAAAAAAAACAAAAAAAAAAAAAACATACTTTTCAAATCAGCTTATAGATTCCTGATGGCAAAGATCAGACTGACACACACACACACACACACACACACACACACACACACACACACACACACACACACACACACACACACACACACACACACACACACACACACACACACACACACACACGTGCTTACAATGTGGCCAATCAGACCGAGTGATATGGCAAAATGCAACCACCACATTAAAACACTTTGAAGCTGGGGGAAGTCCATATAACATGTCAAAGAGTTTCCTGCAGCCCTGAATCGGCTAATGTTACTCAAGTAAAACAGCACCTGACACTCTAAAAACCAAAGACCAAGTCCAAAATCTTGGCATTCTAATAGACTCAGATCTCGGTTTGGTGTCCCAACATGACGAAGAGAAGCTCATCCATGCCTATATGTCCAGTAGGGTGGACTACTTTAAAAGGTCCTTTTAACTGGTCTCCTCAAAGAAACCATTAGGCAGCTGCAGCTCGTTTAGAATTCTGCTGCTAGAATTTGAACCAGGACAAACCAAGCACATTACTCCAGTTCTGAGGTCTTTGCACTGGCTCACAGTTAGGTGGCTGTGACTCAGAGGTAGAGAGAGTCGGCCCTCAACCACAAGATTGGCGGTTCGACAAGACATTGAACCCCAAGTTTCTCCCCCGGCTGTCCGCTGCTCCTAATGCTTAGGATGGGATGGCTTAGAATTTCACTACATTGTACTGTACGATTGTGTGTGACCAATAATAAAAGTTTCTTCTGGTTAAATAAAATATATTAAAGTGCTGCTACTCATCTATAAATCACTGAGCGGTTTGGGCCAAGAGAATATCTGTGATATGCTAAAAGAATACAAACCAAGTAGGGCTCTTAGAGACATGGACTCAGGTCAGCAAGTACAGCTTTGATGACCCATTCTGTGGGTGGCTCTTTGGTATTTTCCATGGATGTATTAGAAGACCTGGATACAACATTCATGGCGAAGCCTCGTTCATATCTATTCCTATTCATCAAAAAAAGAGCTAAGTTTCCGGGGGTTACTTCCGTGATATGTGGCCCACTTTTCAACTGGATTAAAAATTCAGAATAAAAAGAGTCATAACCGTCCCTGTTTGCAGTTTGAGGTGTCCTAGCAGCAGTTTTATGTCTCTTTTACAATGGTGGCCTGTGGGGAAAATCCTTGTTGCATTACCGCCAGTGACCACTGGACAAAATCAATGGAAAGGCTGAGCGCTGTTCGTGAGGGCCTGGTATTTTCCCTGTCAGCCGTTTAAGAGGCAGTCCGAGTGGCAGAGGTGTGCCATGAGGATGAGCCACACTGGAATCCACTCCTCCTGATTCCTACTGAAGAGGGCTGGATATGCAGTTCTCTCTCTCTGTCCTCACAGCCACCAGGGCTTGTTTTTGGTTTGTTTGTCCTTTGAGTTCTATTAGCATTGCTTTCCACAGAATCACCTACACCCATGGACTCACTACACCACTGATTAAACTGAAATACACGTTTGATCATTTTTCAAGTATGGTTTAATATATTGCTGTTAATTGAATCCTTAATTATGTGTGGTGTTCCTTATTGTGTCATACATTTGAGCTGGTTCATCAACAGCCCAGTCTTTTTCAGCATTTGGCTGTTATGCCGCATGCATATAGCACAAAGAAAAACTTACATGCAATGGCCAAATATAGCAACTAAAATGAAAAAAAGTTAAAAACATTTGTCTTTTCATGCGCCTATGATTGAGCTCTAAATCTTGCACTCTATTCCTACTACACTTTCAATTCTGGAAGTACATCTCTAGTTTGTACACTGTTTTTATTTTACCATCTTTTAATTATATTACTCTGTTTAATTACTATTTTATGTACTTTGTATTTTCTTTCAGTCATATTGTATATGTGGATGTTCCTTTGTGCTTTACTTTATGTAAAGCTTGTTGAATTGCCCGTGTGTGAAATGTGCTATAGCTATAGGAACGAAAATTTTGTTCTGCATAGCTTTTAAAACACGAGGGAGTTTTGGTTTTCATGTGTCAACATTTGCTTCTTTGTAACCATAAATGAACAACACTGCAGCTCTGAACTGACTGAATTTTGTTCCGCATCGTACGACCACTTGACAGGCTTTGTTTGAACATGGCCAAAATAATCTTTACTCACACACATCAAATGTGGAGAACAGACCAAATGGATTTAAAAACATCTGAAACCTTCAAACAGACTTTCTGGGGTCCAGTTGCTGCATTTTTAAGTGTTATATGTCAACTCTTTTGTATGATTCGAAATTCAAGGATCCAGGTGTGGACAGCACACACACACACACACACACACACACACACACACACACACACACACACACACACACACACACACACACACACACACACACACACACACACACACACACACACACACACACACACACACACACACACACACACACACACACACACACACACACACACACACACACACACACACAGTGTGGTGCAGCCAAAGATAAAATGGAGGGCAGGAATCCCGATGATTGTATCTCTATTATGACTTGACAATTGGGTCTGCAGACAGAAAATAGGACAATACAATAATTCTGTCAGCAACAAAGAGTGAAGAGGGTGTGGTAAAAACTCGTGTGTAACTGGTTACAATGTGTTATTTCATCCTCAGGCGGAATTCATAAAACCTCTCAGGAAATTAAAAAACGGATCCTTTCTTCCATTTATAACTTTGGGATTAAAAAGGCTTCTTGAAAGCAAAAGTTACCACAAACTGATTTCAAGTATTCGCTTAAAACTGTGCAAAAGGTATATTTCAAATTGTTTTCTTAGCTTAGCATAACATATAGAATAAGATGTTTTTACGCTTTAGTTTATGTACAGGTTAAACAAATGAGATATAACATGTTAATTATTGAGCTTTACAGGAGTTGGAAGGCTGATTTTGTGACCTGCAGACAGAGCCAGGCAAGCGGTTTCCCCCTGTTTCCAGTCTTAATGGTAATTTAAGCGACTGCTTTAACCTAACGTACAGATATGAGAGTGGTTTAATCAAAACCAAACCAGCGTATTTCTCAAAATGTAGAACTGTTCCTTTAAAGTCTGTGAAGAAACAATCATTTGTACTTCTGTTTTGTCTAATCTGTAAATATTTGTTTGTCCTCGGTGGCCTGCAGGTCTGCAGAGCTGTAGTAAAATCTGGAGATTTCCAAAAACATCTACATAAAATAAATCTGCGTGTGTGTGTTCAGACATTCCTGACCCCACTCAGAGGTCTCAGTCACACAACAAGGCTTTCACTGGTAGCCTGTTTAATATTCAGTCTGTCTCTCGGACACACACGCACACACAGAACAACGATAGTTAGTACTGTGCAGTACTCTTGTTTTCACTAAGATGTTTGAAGAAAGACAAAATCAATGAATGAAGTTGTATAAATAATCCCAAGAGTGAATTAAAGCGAGAGTGTGTGTATGTCTGAGTGTGTGTGTGTGTGTGTGTGTGTGTGTGTGTGTGTGTGTGTGTGTGTGTGTGTGTCTCCACACCTCAAACTGTGGCCAGTTCATGCTCATGCCCGGTCCGTGGGTGTTCCTCCACCATCTGAGATCTTCGGTGTCATTGGCTGCTTGGATGGTCTGACCCAGGTCCCGGTGCAGGCCTTTGAACCTATTGGGCAAAGTGACTGTCAATCATCACATCTACTGTAACCCCTCCTCCTCCTCCTCCTTTAGTTCTGGCAATAGAGATTTTAAATTCTTTTTCATACTTTAAAGCTATAGTCTCGATTAAACTGGGCTTTATAAATTCAATGTGTTATGTTTTAATTTTTAATAATACATGGGGGGGGTCATAGAGGGGGAATGTGTGTATGTGTATGTGTGTGTGTGTGTGTGTGCATGCTAAGCTCAACCAATCAGCGTGCAGCTCATCTAAATATTCATGAGCAGACCATATAAGGCAGAAAAGCTCTCATTTCAGTCCAATCCCATTTCACAGGGTAGCATTATGGCCAAAAAAACAGCAAAAGAGACATTTTCAGCCCAACCAATGTTACATACCATATTAGGAGACCTTAAGGAACAGCGTGAAATACCGTATATAACCATTCTATCACCCCTTTAAGTGACAGATATTTCTCTCAGAAGTTGGTAGAGACCAAAAAAAGCTAAAAGATTATTTTTTGGGGCATTTTCGGCCTTTATTTTTACAGGACAGCTGAAGAAATGAAAAGGGTAGAGAGGGGGAGAGAGAGAGAGAGAGAGAGAGAGAGAGAGAGAGGGAGAGAGAGGAGGAGGGGGGGAATGACATGCAGTAAAGGGCCACAGGTCGGAGTCAAACCTGGGCCCGCTGTGACGAGGAATAAACCTCTATATATGGGCGCCCGCTCTACCAACTGATCTATCCGGGTGCCCGTCAGGTGCACTGTTGACAGTGTAAATAGGAAAACTGTTTGCTAACAAGTTTATCAAGGTGACAAAATGTCAGTGTTGCGTTTACTACTTTCCTCTGCCCCTAAGTGGCCAAAAAACACAGATGGTATCTAAAAATTACTGACAGAGCCACTAGTAGAGCCTTTGCTTATCTCATCAACTGCTGACTGCTGTGTTATTTAGTTAAAAGTTGCATTCATTGATTTTTTTGGTCACTTTGTGGCAGCAGAACAAGCTGTACACAACATTGACATATTATCATCTTTTGAAGAGGTGTATGGTTGTATTGAATGCTTTTTATTTACACATTAGACTGACATGGAGCAACATTAGCATTATTGTGAAGTCATGTTTGTGTTCACTTGAGGAATGTGATGAAGTCCAATATTCTCAATGGTCTCCATTAACTTCTAAGCGACAAAGCTGTTTCTATAGCTATTAAATGCTCCACTACAGTATGTTCCCCAGCTAATTTAAAGCCGATTTTCCTTGTTTTATATGATAGTAAACGGAATGTAATGGAGTTTTGGATTGCTGGTTTGACAAAACAAGATATTTGATGACTTCATCTTAGACCTTACATAAATTGTTGGGCACTATTTTCCGTCATAGTATAGACTAAACGATTAATCGAGAAAATTATAGTCTGATTAATTAGTTGCAGCCCTTATTTACACATCAGCAGACACAGAGCAACATTAACATTCAGTTGTTTCTGGCAATCTGATGAATGTGAGTTCAATGTTCACTCTACGTTTAGCTTTAGCCTAGCAGTTTTGGTCTCCTCCAACTCCAGAGGTCTCTTTAGCTGCTAAAAGCTGCTAAAACTTTACTATGTTCACCAGCTCGTCTCTAACTGTGTCTGTCTGCTGTTTGCTGCTGAGCAGGTAATGTTCAGTGGCTTTATCAGAACGTTATTGCTAAAAACAGCTGCATGCTGCTGCTGGAAACATGTTTGATGAGACCACAGAGAGTGAATCAAAACAATTAGGTTGCTGTAAAACCAAAACAATGGCTGTATTCAAGACCACCTACTATATTAGCAGTACGTACTGATTTGGCCAAAATGTGGCATGTAGAATGCAAACAAAGCAAAAACTGCAGTAAGCCAGGAATACACTGTACTGTACACACAATTACACTGTATGTTAGTGTTACTGATTATACTGTGTATTCCGGGGGCTGGGCCTTTAAAATCCTCAAGCCTCTATTTAAAAGGTGGAATTCCAGATAAGACTATTGTATGTGCATATTTTCTAGTCAGACGTATCAGCTCCTTGCTGGCTTGTTTACACTCAGAGGTGATATGAAGGAAAAACTGGCATCTATTCATCCACATCCAACCTTCCCAGGAGCTGCAGGTAAATGACTGATGGGTGTTTGGACACTGGACTTCCTCTTAAAGCCTGTTGACTGTATTCAACAGAAAACAGACCGGAGGCCGGAAATACTTTTACATAGATACATATAAATCTTCCAAAACATATCAAGGAGCTAATGCTTTCCAAACCCAGTGATATGTGGTGGGACAGTTTTTGCACAGGTCTGGATGTTATATGAATAGTTTAATTCATTAATAGTCTAATAACACCTTATTAAGGTCCGCTCACTAGCTTTTTATGTGGAGCTTTCAGCCAAATCTCACAAACTTCCAAAGTGGATGAATTTTGTAAATTGTGATGGCTCCAACAGTTCTTTGTCAAACTACTCCAGGGTCAAAACCTTCAAACTTAATATTCCACTAACTGTATGCTTTACAGTTGAGGAATGTTCTTAATGTATAGTATAGTACATGTAGTCATTTACAAAACTTTATTTTAAAATAAAATTTCAAATACTTTCGACTTTTTCTTGTATTGGGACAAGACAGACAACCCCAAAACATAAGGCCTCCGGGCACTGGCCTCACAAGCTAAAAAGGTTGGGAACCACTGCTCATAAGTACCCTCGTAATTCACTTCAGGTAATGACAGAGCTCAGTCTGTGAGTCTGGAGTTTGGGTTTAGACAGAGGTCACTGTAGGAGGACAGGTGGTCTCTTCTATACTTCAACTTTACTGTTGACTTTGATTTTAGACATTTTACTCTAACGTAAACCTGTAAGAAACAAAAGACAAACAAGTCCCTGGGTGGACTTTTTCCAAGTACATTCCTATCAAATCGCATCACTTCCTATTCAAAGAGTTAATTAAAGATGAAGTTTTTGTTCAATATTTGAACAAAGATCTGGTCGGACTTTACCAATCGTGGTTACTGTGGTAACCGTGGCTTGTTCAAATAGAATGAGAGGTCAATAGTTAATGGACAACTCCATGAGTTTTCTATTAAGCCCTGTGTACATAGACACATGGTCACACACACATTCAAACCTCAACGTTCTGCATGCCTACTCCATCACCTAATCACTCTGTGTGTGTGTGTGTGTGTGTGTGTGTGTGTGTGTGTATGGCCTACCCTTCTTTGACGGACAGGTCGAGGTGTGTGTGGATGTCCTGCAGGACGTCTTTAAAGAAGCGCAGCCTCTTGCGCTCGGCCTCCTGGGTGAGGTCGAACACCTGCTCCATGTCCTCCATGTAGCGAGGGTTACAGCGGTTCAGCTCCTCCAGGGCCTTCGTGTAGTGCTCCTTCCCCTGCAACACACACACAGAGCACACACTGAGCTACTAGGGCGGCGTACACAGTTAGTTCAAGTCTACTGCTGGTGAGAAGCTGTGGCTGTATCTACTGTATGGAATGGTCTTCAGCTGTGAGCTATTTTAAACAAAACTGCATTTTTTGCAAATGTGCTCCTGCTTGTCCACGTGGGCTCGATGGTGTTTTAAGCCCCAAACGTCTCCTTCCAGGCAGCGGTGCGACCGTTGTCTTCAAGGCACCTAACCCTAACCATAACGTCTTTGCCATTGCCTAATCCTAGTGCCTTCCAGGCTGCCTGGAAGGCACTAGGATTAGGCAATGGCAAAGACGTTGGGGGCTTAAAACACCAATAAACCGTGGGCTGACTCCTTCTCCAAACCACAATAATGTTAAAGAAAATGTACCTTTCCTTTAATACAAAAGTATTCAAAATAAAAAATAATTAACCTAACCCAATTCCAGACCAATCTCCTCAGTGAGTCAAATGTTTTTTTTTTTTTTTTTTTTACTCCTCTCAACTCCTGTAAATTTAAAAAAAAGAATGTTTAATGTAAAGTATTTAGATGCATAATTGTCGTAAAACCAATACTGTCCATACAAATCAGTTTTGGTCGCTGTAATCATGTTGTAACTGACCATGAAGAGTTCCTTACTTGGGTGATTTCAAAGTAAGTGATAGGGGGACAAAATCAGTTCAGCTGTAGCTAAAATGAGATAACTTGAGCAGTTTGAGTTAGACAAATGAAGTTGGTTTTCTTCCAAAGTTACAGCTTTTTTTGTAACTTTTTTTTGTTTTCCTTATAGAGTTGCAACAAGAACGAGAGAACATTTGGTACTTAAAAGAACATAATTATGATAGATACCCACTTGATTTGGCTGTCTAGCCTCAGATTATCTGTAGCTGAAATTTAGAACTTTTCTTTTTACAGTGAACCGACAAGCCAACCCAATTCTGGATCTGGAAATGTTTTTCATGTGTCAATCCTCTCAACTCCTGTAAGTTTCAAAAAGAATGCTTAGATGCTAAGTACCTAAGAAACATAATATTCCTTTTCAGGATTGGGACACTTGTACCACACTGCGAGCAAACGCAATCATGAAACGGCGTGTGCGGTTTTCCGTCCAACAGGATGGCATGCTAAGCCTTGTTTACTTTGATGACGTGTTGAAGGTGTTGTGGTCCGCACTAACTGCAGTAAGAGCCTGTCGTCTGCAGCTTTTCACACAACATGCTCAGTGTGGCTGCTTCTTCTTCTACTATTCCTCCCTTTTCATATTCAAAACTTATTCAAAATCGTATTGTTTACACAAAGTTATAGTCAACAATAGTCTGCTGCTGACCCAGTGACAAATGCAACACATCTCCTGTTGCTGCTCCACCATAAAAGCCTCCATGTGAATAACTCATGGAAAACTTTTAATGTGGAGGAATAGTATCAAGAAGTGACTGATTTGAATCAGCAGTAACTTAAAGTGGCCATATTATGCTCATTTTCAGGTTCATGATTGTAATTTGAGGTTGTATCAGAATAGGTTTACATGGTTTAATTTTCAAAAAACACCATATTTTTGTTGTACTGCACATTGCTGCAGCTCCTCTTTTCACCCTGTGTTCAGGTCTCTGTTTTAGCTACAGAGTGAGACCTCGCAACTTCTGTAACATCTTTGTTGTCAGTCGCACAAGCCCAGTAGCTAGGTAAGGATTACATGAGCTAGCTAGCTGTTTCTCCAACTTCGGCCTGTACAAGACAGGGTTAGCCGGTTGACTTCTGAACGAGGGCGCACTTCCAACTTTGTGTGGAATACCTGCAGAACAGGGACATGTAAGTAGTTCTATACAATTTATTTTTGTAGATTAGGGTGAATTTGTGTGTGTTGTAGCAGTGTTTTGCCATTGAGAACAAGCTAGCATGCTAGCGCTAGCATGCTAACGGTTAGCCCCCTCGTTTCGGCTAGTGACGTAGAAAGCCGTGCAGATTTTGAACAGCTCACCCGGAGACTGAAGGCAGGACACATTCAGAAACCTGTATCTAACTCAAAACAGCATGGATGGAAGTGTGTATGCATATAGAAGCACCAGAGACACAAAATAACAAATCCCAGAAAAAGTGTTTTTTTTTCATAATATGGGCACTTTAACAAATGAACAAATTACCTATCAACTGAAATGCTTTGTGATTACCTGAACAACACTAAGGGGCTGCTGATACATACAGTCTGGTTGTGTGTCCTGACAGTGAAGTCTAGGGGCTTTTTCAGGTATTGTTTTCCCAGAGTCTACAAATGAGTCATGATATTAGATTTCATGTCTTTTGGTTGCCTGACACAGCTCTTTGTCTACTCACTGACCTTGAATTTGTCTCAGGATTTCCCTGTTTTCGATTGACAATTTCCCTTTTCGGGACCTGGAGCTTTTTCTCTGCAGTTTTTTTTTTTTTGCAGAGGAGGGAACAGTGGAGACAAGCCCGATCACGTTTCATAACTCAAAAACACACACAGGTATGTTTTTTCTGGCACTGACACACCTAGACTGGTACAAGTGGCGCTACACATGGGACTGTATGCATGTACTGTATGTGTTTTGTACTTTCTCAGCCTCCTCGGTGCAGCGCTCCGCCCGGGTCGTGTATTTGCGGACTTCCTCCTGCGACTTGGTCGGGTCGGCCTTGGCGTGCGTTTCCCTGGTAAACGCTGTCCACTCCTCCTTCCTGGCCTGATGGTAGCTCTTCTTACAGACCTCCGCCTTAAAACACACACACACACACACACACGATTTGCTGTTGCAATCAATACAGCTCTGATTACATTCACCACACCTTATTATGTTTCTCAAAATGCAGACACATATATACACTATATATATATATATATATATATATACACTATATATATATATATACACTATCTATATATATATATATATATATATATATATATATATATATATATATATATATATATATATATATATATATATATATACACACACACTATATATATATATATATATATATATATATATATATATATATTTATATTCTCTCCTAATTATGCATATACACACACTATTCCTTTTTACTTTTCCTTTCACATTCAGTTTTATTCATTTGGCAATGCTGTCTACAACTTGTATTACTTCATTTATATATATATTTTTTAGATGTTAACACTATGGACCCTATCTTGCACCCAGCGCAATTGACTTTGTACACCGACGCATGGATCATTCCTATTTTGCACCCACAGACGCACAGCAGACTTTTCCCTCCACAGACTGATGTCGATAAATTAGGGAATGAACTCGCGCTCCCGGGGGCGGTTCAGCAGAAAAAGGAGGTGTGTTCCGGCGCAAACGTTCCCTAGTGCTATTTTGCAGTTTCAGAAAACAATTCCACCACAGACCAGGAAAAACCTAGTCTAAAGTCAGTGTGGCGTTTCGTCAGATGCTATTTTAAGGTCGCATGCTGGGCCGTAGTGTAGAGTGTGCACACCGCGCATACACTTTGCTTCTCTCATCTCACGGACCCAGCAGTTCCCATTTTTGCAAATCATACATAAATACAAGGAAAAATATGACCTTGTTTTATACAACATTTCCATGAATAATGGATGTGTTGATGACATAAATGAGGAAATATTAGATGACTTAAGGAGATGTTTTGTTGGACTGCATGTGCCGATGCCACTTAACCCAAATGCCCCAGCAGCAGCACGGGGGAGGAGAGACAGAAGAGCTACATCGTCTATAGTGAGGTAATCTCGGTCTAATGTTAGACTACATTGCAAAAATATCACCATGCATTCATAATCTCGTGATTCAGTGAGAGTGAGCCCAAAACATCAAAAAGTATATTTTTGTGACATTTCTTTATTTACATTTTGTGAAAAAGAAAAATCAATAGCAACGTCAGTCTCCTTGGCTGTGAACCGCCAGTGGCGTGAGCCCATGGATGTATTAAGAGCGTGCGCCTAGCAAATCAAATCCATCATTATAATAACAATCCGCCATGGAACAAGCGTGCTTTTAAAGGGAATGTGAGTTAACGCTCTGATTGGTTTATGGCACGTTATGCCCAAACTACACTTATGAGCAATGTAGCTACTTCAGACAAACCCATTTTTGCGAGATCCGCCCACAAAGCCACTTGCGTTTGGCGTTTGATACTTGCGTTTCAGATCGTTAAAGTAGGGCCCTATATCTTAACTTGCCCTATTTCTTTTTGTCTTCGATACAGATTTTGCTTTTACTTGTGTGATTTTCTCTTTAGTTATTAAACAAGCATTGGTGGAGGTGTGTGAGGCCAAAGATTTTCATTGCCAACAACTTCTGTTATTGTTGAGCACATGATAATAAAGAGCCTTGAACCTTGAACAAAGTGGCTCCTCTCAAAGTAGCATCTCTTCCCAATCACAAAGCTATCTCATACTTTGCAGGGCACAAAAAAGATTATGATAGTGAACAAGGTCAGGTACAACAATTATGTTCAGGGCTCCAGACTAACTTTTTTCACTAGGACCACAGTGAAAATTTTAGGGGCGCAACCAGAAAATTTAGGGGCACGCACCGTAAATCAATATGCTAACCAAATATTCACATTTCTAATCATTTCCACTGTATTACTAATAAGTACTTTGATAATAGATGCAGAAATTACAATGTGCTGTTTCAAATCCAGTGTCACTTTTGAAGATGAAACATAGAAGGTTAACTGACAGCACCATCGCTGTCATATATATATATATATATACATATATATATACACACACACACACACACACACCCACACACATTTTATATAGCAGCTCTAGTCTACAATTACAATGAATTCAACTTAAAATTAAACATGCATTGTTTGGGCTACTACTGAACCAATATTGGTACAGATACCTGAAATTTGGTTCCGTTACCCAACGGTACCTTTTTTTTGGTACTTTTCCTCTATAATTACAAAACAATTATTTCAGTTGTAAAAATTATTGTCAAACCTATTTATCCTATGTACTTAGAACATTATGTTATTTTATTAATTAAACAAAATCCTCCTCCTCCCAAACCCATCCCTACAAACTATTAAATTGAATAATTAGTCATTTCTTACTCACTGTAACTTTTATTCTTTTATTTGTATATTCTTTTTTAGCCTGTTTTATTTTCATGACCGTTTTTAATTGCTCTTTAAGGTTTCATGTAAAGCACTTTGAGTTGCCTTGTTGCTGAAAGCTGCTGTAGAAATAAAGTTGCCTTGCCTTACAACCTCAGCCTGTCAGTCAGTCCCCAGGGCACAGAAACCACTGTTTCTGTTTGCCTGCTTAGGAAGTAACGTCAACAGCGCCGCGACCGCTTTTGGCTCTCCATTAATATCATATTGCAGCAAACGCTGTCTGCGTGAAGTTTTGAAAAACTGTAACCACACTTGAAACCACTTTATCGGCATCTCCGTGACTCACTGTGACTTCAACAAAACTGCAGAGCCGACGTAGTTTGTACCGTCGGCAGCTATGCGTGTGTGTGCGTGTGTGAGAGTGTTTGTGTCAGAGCTCCGCTCTCTGTCAATTTTTAGAGAGGACAGATAAGCTTGAGCTTACGCGCTCTCAGGTACCGACATTTCGATGTTTAACGTGTAAAAAAGGGGGCAAATTTACTGGTCGCACATGTGCGACTGGGTGTAAAATTCAGTCGCACACTCTCAAATTTTGGTCGCAAAATGCGACCATTTGGTCGCAGTCAGGAGCCCTGATGTTCAATGTTATTTGTACAGACATAATATAAACATATTAGATTAGTAAATATATGGTAAAATGCCACTGTAAGTTGGAAGTTAAATGAGTAAGTGGTCTTGCGATCTCCTCCTAGAAATGTCATCAACAAATGTTCAGCTTTTGATCTTGCTACAATTTAATAATCTTTACATCCTCTTTTAAACAATCTGAACAGTTCTGAAGAGGTAAAAAGACCTTTTGACCTTTCGAAATGCTCCAAGGTTTGTGCACCAAGGTAATGTAAAATGTAACTGCACAGGTCAGGAATACGCAGACAGTAGAGATACCACGTAATCATGGAAAGAACTGTGATTGGCTGCTTGTGTTTTCCCCTACATGTTTCTGATGCTGATAGTTTGTTGAGAGTGAAGACGACATTAAAGAAGTTAAAGAAATACTGTCAGAAGTCTTCTTCTTTACAGTAACAAGCATCAAACAAAGCAATTACACTGCAGACCTTCTGCCCACCGCATTCACCGCTCTGTATGTATTAATGTATGAATGAATGAATGAATGAATGAATGAATGAATGAATGAATGAATGTAAACACATCAGTTGCAAGGTGGTAGTCTCCTATTCGGGAACGAGATAGAGCAAAATAATGTTATAAGTTGCTATAAACCTCTGTGTGTAGCTCACAGTCGCTCTATATCATAAAGTAAATGAAAGAATGTAAACACAGTTACAACCGGGGGATATTAATCACAAGATGGCCTGATCATATACAACACCGGCGTCTAGTGTTACAAACAAACCCCTTAGACAGCCCTCACCTCTTTCAGTTTGCGGACCCAGGGTTTCTGTGCTTTGCGGAAGCCGTCATCCGCGTCCTTGGTCTCCCTGAAGCCTCCGATCATCTGCTTGTGGAAGGCATCCTTCTGCCAGTTGCGCACCTTCTCGCTGTCCTCGCCCGCCAACCGTTCCCGCATCTCCAGATGCAGCTCACTGAGTCGATCTGCTGCCTGCATGAAGGCGTGCCATGCTTTCTCCAGCGTACCATACTGAGGACCTGAGGGACGCGAGTGGGGAGAGGAGACACACTCTTACCATCCCATTTAGCTTTAAATAGAAAAAAAAGACAGCGACCAATCACCCTTGTTGGTTGGCTTGTTTGTGTATATAATTGTCAATTCTTGGGCCAAGGTCAAGAAAGTGAACTAACTCACTGAAATGTTTAACTATTGCAGTGCCCGTTCAAAATGTGCTTGTCCGGGACGGACCAACTGCTTAACCTCCGGTATTGCTTGCAGCTTTCTCAAGAATCGGCTCATCCAAGTAACTTCACACTCAACACTGTGCTTTCTTGGGTCCTGAGCATTACACCTGCCATGACATAGTTTGGTATCCCTAGCAATGCTTTTTTCATTTTTCGTTGTCTGCTGCAGCCTGCAGCCCATATGATCTGGGTTTTTTGACTCACCTTTCTCCACGACACCCCTCCACCTCTTGGCCCAGTCGCTCAGCTGCAGAGAGTAACTCTTCTCTATCTTTGCCCTCTCCTGGAAGCAACTGACTATTTCATTACACAGCCGGTGGCCATCGTCTATCCGCTTCACCGTCCTTTTGTAGTTTCCCGGCTGCAGAGGGACACACACAGATACAGTACACACACACACACACACACACACACACACACACACACACACACACACACACACACACACACACACACACACACACACACACACACACACACACACACACACACACACACACACACACACACACACACACAATAAGTGAGGAAACAGAAATAAGACTGGACTTGGGTATTGAAATGCTTCTCTACTGTTATATCGGTCAATACTTGTTACCAACATGCTAATATTTAGTGTCGCAAAATGTTAACACAGCAGGATGTTTAGTAGACTAGCGATGATATACACAAACTAAAATACATACAAACTGCTACTAGTGAAAGAGGACAGACAGAACAGAGAGTGAGTGGAAGGTATGTCGTTTTTCCAGATGGAGGGCTGTGAAGCTGGCAGTCAGTCAGCAGGGACTCATTATGTGGCTGTGTCTCTATCTAAACACCACATCCGGCTGCTCCTCTCAGCTGCTCCAATAGCCTCAACAAGTACGCAACACATGGTGGTATAGTAGTATCGTTTCCGGACCAGTACAAAATATAGTGAGGGTATTATTGACTAATACTGTATCTGAGCTGGTGTAATAATTCACATACAAAGATCGTAATTTCTGCTGTTTGTTAACTAAGTAACTGATTTTGTAATTCTGTGGCTCAGTAAATAGAACTGGGTTGTCCTGTAATCACAGGGCTGGTGGTTAATTTTCCCCAGCTCCTCCTGCCCACACGTCGAAGCGTCCTTGGGTAAGATACTAAACCCCTAATTGCTACCAGAATGTTAGCAGCTTAACACCATGGCAGATCACTGGGCGTGTGAACGAGAGGCAAAATTTAAAGCGCTTTGGATAAAACTGCTATAATGTGTGAGCAAGCACTACCAGTCCGGTGCATAATGTATTAATTCATCCTTCCCATAGAGTCTTCTCCTAACGTTAGTAATAAGTCTGCATGTGTGAAGTGTGTGTTACCACTGTACCTCCCAGAAGCTGTCAGAGCTCCCCAGGTCACTGAGGTCTCCATTGGAAGACATATTGGGGTCGGCCTTACAGCACAGAATGGTGGCGGCTACAGAAAAGACTACACACACACAGAGAGAGAGAGAGAGAGAGAGAGAGAGAGAGAGAGAGAGAGAGAGAGAGAGAGAGAGAGAGAGAGAGAGAGAGAGAGAGAGCTGGTATTAGGTTTCACAAGCTAGGTAATCAGCCTAGTTACTGATTGACAATCGTACAATTTTGTATTTATCAAATCAGACTTATCTCAACACAGAGAGGACACAAAAAAATCAAGTAAACCGACATCTACCAATCACATTATTTCACAGCACCTTTTACACAGTTAAGTGTAGTTCAAAGGGATCCAAACTGATTGACCAAAAATGTGAACATAACTAAGAAGAGTAAAACAATAGAATCAATAAACGCAAAATAAAATATAAATAATGCATTGTATGTCGAGGGGTCAGGGGGCTTTTATGATTTCCATAAAAGACATCTGTAAAAGAATACGTGTCCTCTGTTTCAGGTATCAGAGTCTTCATCGTCGCTGCCTAACAGGGCTGTTTTCTCCACACCGCAGCCCGATTTTTCTCTTCTACACACAACCGGACAACAGTGTGTGTCCGACAAACACTGATGCGCACACACACACACACACACGCACGCACGCATGCACGCACCGTTACTGAGGCAGGAATCTGTGTCAGCCAGTCCCGTTCGTCCACAATGGATCTCATTCATCAGAGAGAAGACGCACAAACATTTGTACAGACTCGTCTCTGATAATAACTCAAATACAAATCATGTTTAACTGTGTTATGTCTCTGCCTCGTCAGCCAAAAGGAGAAACAAGATATATATGCCTATATGCCTGTACTGTACCTTAAAAGAGGCCCTGTGGAGTTTTCTTGTAAACAAATAAAAGTTATGTTTAACTCAATGTATCTTAACAATTGTGTTGTATTTCCTTCCTCATACATTTGCATTGCTGTTTTTTACCCCAAATCCAGTATAGTTTACATTCATGTTTACTAGCTAACCGTCTTCTACTTCTCTGCCTTTGTTGGCGCATTGCAGTATATCTTGGCGTGTTACAGCCACCTATAGATCAGTGGAATAGTATTGGAACATATTGGAGTGTGTATCGCGTCACCCAGGTGTGTACGTGCATGCATGTTGGGCGAAATAAACAAAACGGGGATCCCCCTCATTGAAAATCAGCTCCATGGGCGCCCAGATAGCTCAGCTGGTAGAGCAGGCGCCCATATATAGAAGTTTACTCCTGGGTCCGGGTTTGACTCCGACCTGCGGCCCTTTGCTGCATGCCTTTCCCTCTCTCTCTCCTTTCATGTCTTCAGCTGTGCTGTCAAATAAAGGCCTAAAATGCCCAAAAAATTATCTTTAAAAAAAAATAGAAGAAAATCAGCTCCACAGTGCTACTAGAGGTAAAAAAAAACTAAAAAAAAAAACTCCACAGGTAACATTTAAAGTCCAATTGCAACAAGAAATAATAATTAACACATTAATAATATTAATGATAATATGTTTTTAAATAAAAGGAGGGTTTCCTAACCCTGGAGTCTGGACCCCTCGGTGTGTCCCAAAATAAAAGTGGTCACAAGATGAGAAATAAATACAAATATTTATGTTGGACAAAATTATGTTTAGTATTTCTAATTTTTCTCAGATCTTTTCTTAGTCTCGCCCCAAAACAACGGCATCATAATGCGTTTAGATTATTAGTTATTTATATATTGCTTATAAATGTTACATAGGGGGAGGGGGTGGGGGGAATTAAAGTAAAGTGTTACCGATTACCTATAAGCAAAGAAATTCTACAGAGCGATAACAAACTGTACAGAAAGAGGCCATGGTCATTAAACTAAAACATATCAATTTAATATAAATTTCTCCCTTCTGGGTACTGACTTTCATTTGCACTCCAACATGACCTGAGAGGACTTCTTCAGCTCTGCAGTGAATCTGCCGATGAACCCTGTCAACAGTTCACTGTGACCTGACTTCTCTATACCTTGCCTTCCTCCATGCTGTCCTCCCATTGGACAAAACCTTGTCTCAAGGCCAGACAACTTCCTGTGGCAGACGCAACAAAACTGTGGAGGAAAACATGCCACTTACTCTACAGTAAGTCCTTGATGTGTGCAGCAATCCTCTGTCCGCAATGATAAATCAGCAGAGTGCTCTTTTAAGCATGAATGTTCACTTCCACTGCATGAATCCTGTCAGCACAATAAATCATTGTCGCACGGCGTGAAGCGCATGGCGCAGGTGCGTTTAGGGCGTCTAAACGCACCTGCGCCATGCGCTTCACGCCGTGCGACAATGATTCCAATGATGTCCAAATCCACTTTTGCTAGTTTGACGGCGGAAACAAGGGTCCGTGTGCCGGGCGCGTGGTTCAAAAGGGTTGTACTTAGTGTCTTCATTAATTCATAGGTGTGTTTTCGGCGTAACATGCAATAAACCAATCAGAGTGTCATCTCCCATTCCCTTTAAAAGCCAGGCACGTTTGTACTTTGCCGCATTGCTAATATGATGGTGAACCTTTATATTTTTATTTGTAATCTTTTGCATGTTTGTGTGCTGCTATCTTCCCTGTGTGTGTGTAACAAGCATAGTGTGTGTACGCTGTGCACGACCCTAGGCACATTTTACTAATTTGCTGTTAAAATAACAATGAAATGCTGCGCTATTGACTTTAGACCAGGTTTTTGTTGGTCAATGGCGTGATCACTTCCCGCTGCCTCAAGATAGCAATACGTCAAGAATTCACCTGAACACACCTCCCTGTAAGACCAGCACGCCCACGGGTGCAAAGATGGGTGCAGGTGAATTTGTTATTTAAACGACGTGGCCGCTGGACGGACTACGCCGGGTGCAAGATAAGGCCCTCTGTGTTGCTCTGAGAGTTTGTATTTTTAGCACAAATACTGTTTTTAACTCATTGATTGACTGTTGATAATGACTCTCTACTCTACTTAGCCGTGCTTTTTCGATGACCAAAATATTCTGTCCCCTGAAATGCTTGGAGGCTTTTAATGTGAAACAGATTTTCGGAAATTTTGAGTTTAAAAGTTCGAAATTAACACAATAAGTGAGGGCAGATCGGAAAACAGGAATACCTCTCACTAAAATATGATAAAATTAATATATTTTTACACTGGTTGTCCTGTAAGTTGGAGTCGATAAAAGCCCCACACACTTTGATATTATGTTGGTATATATGCAAAAACAATTGCAGTATATTAATGTTGTATGGGATAGATTTTGATGTATTTGACCCAAAACTTTACATTAACGTTAATGTTGTAGATCAACTGGATTTAAACTCTACTGCCGAACACAACCTCAATTTTTAAAGTCAAAATTATGTTTATACCAGTATTTTTTGTCTACAACGGCTGTATACAGTATTTCCTTTTATGACCAGTAAAGAGACAAAACAAATGTTTATTTGCATCTATAAGTCAAAATCTCAAATCTAAATTGTGAATGTACCTGTGATTTAAGTGATCAAAAACACACCAAGAGGGTTTATTTAATGATGTTATTACTGTAGACTATACCTATGTTATAAACTGTTGTTGCTCTCCAACAACAGGCTCAACTTGACAAGACTGTGAGACGTTCCTGGTTATTTTTCCTCCTCCCTGTACTTCACAACGTTCTCTCTCACTGTAAATGACTAGTTGACTCCCAGAATAACAGCAGTGGATGTAGATGTGCACTTGGAGCAGGCTGGTGCTAAATTAGATGCCGTGTACAACAGTAGCCTTGGTGAGCTCTGCAGGGAACAATGTGGGAGGGAGTCTAAATAAATAAATCTAGTTAGCCCAGACTATAAGACTGCAACGACAGAACAAGGACTTGCACTTACTCGTGTGACATGCTAACACCCGGTTGAGCCTTTAATAAAAGGTTTAATATGCATGTGTAGGTGTGTGTGTGTGTGTGTGCGTGTGTGCGTGTGTGTGTGTGTGTGTGTGTGTGTGTGTGTGTGTGTGTGTGTGTGTGTGTGTGTGTGTGTGTGTGTGTGTGTGTGTGGTGTCTAAGGAGACAAGTGGCATTCAAGATTAGCCAAACGCTATGACGTTTAACAACACAAATCAATCATCGCAACTCCCAGACGAAGAGTTATAATTTTCTCTCCACGCTGTAGAGACTGTCCAGCACAGGTGGAGGCAATTGAAGGACGGCCGAGTGTGTGTGTGTGTGTGTGTGTGCGTGTGTGTGTGTGTGTCACAGGTGAATGGTAAGTATGCTAGCAGCGGAGGTATCTGCCACCAGCATGCTGGAACATGAGTGAGTATGAGAAAAATGACTTCACCATGGATTGCTAATTACTGCTCCTATATCCTACAGGACAGAAATGTGTTTGTTTACGTGTGTGCGTGCGTGCGTGCGTGCGTGAGTATCAGGGTGCGGCTAATGGAAAGCAAGGAGGTTTGGCTGCTTGCACTTGTATTATTACTATACCTGCTGTCAGAATAAATACAACTGTTATAATGTCAACAGTGAGCTACCGTTCACCACAAAGAGCTTAATGCAACACGTTCCCTTCATAGAAATCAGCCATGAATTTCCCGTACACAACATTCAAAACACAAACAGATCTCTGTTACAAGAGCTGGGGCCTCATTAAAAAAAAGAAAAAGCTGTATTTAAGACCGGCATTATCGTTTTTCATCAATTGGTTTCTAAAACAAGAGAGAGACAAAGCCCTTTTATGTTAATGCTTTTATGTTGGTTTACAATACAGTTGGAAGGTTGGGAAGGACTGGAAGTGCCCTGACTTTTTATTTGTATCTGGTGCTTTGGTTTTCACACCGACACATAGCACATAGCATAAAGCAGGATCTGCCTTGGCTAAAAACTCACTGTAAAGAAGACGTGCAGGTGTACAAGCCAAGATAAACTATCCTGGTACTGATGCGTTATTACAGACTCTACGTAACTTCTAGGCAAGTCCCGCCCTATGAAGCAGCTCGATTGGTTGGGGTTAGGAATTGACCTTGAGTGGTTAAGGTTAGGATAGCCGATTGGTCAGGGGATAGGACCTGAACAAATCGGGTTACGTTACCTTTCTTAAGCATGGCCAATAGTAGTGTGTGAATGCTATTGGAGGGTGTGTCTTGCCTAGAAGTTGGGTGGATTCCATAATAACGCGATACTGATCCACCTTTCTACCTGGTATAAAACCCAGGATCAGAAATGGATAAAGTGTAAAGAGAGGCCAGCTCTGGAATTGTTTCTGCCTGATAAACTGAGTTATAACAACGTACACACAGAGCGTCACGCAAATAGTAACACATACTACATGATACATGACTTGTCTTGAGTCACGACAGTCCCATAAACTGTGACGTGTATAGTTTCAGTTTAAGTGTACCCGCCACACTTTACTGGACTGGCATGACTCAGTTGGCTCTGGATAACTAAACTAGTGATCGAGAGGGGTAGAGTGACCACAAGACTGCACACTGATCTAGGTTTATGTTTGTTACCAAGATATTATCTCTGGATATGAGAGGTGAAGCCGCTGGAGTCAACTGAACAGTGTGCAGTTTCTGAAGCACGTTGTGAGATATATATATATATATATATATATATATATATATATATATAGATAGATAGATAGATAGATAGATAGATAGATAGATAGATAGATAGATAGATAGATAGATAGATAGATGCGATTTCTAAATCAAATGAAGTCCTCTGAGACTCTCCTCCCCTGAAAAACGCTCCCATAAGTCGTTTGTTCAAGCAACAAATATGACTCATGTTGACGTTTATAGTGGCGCCGTCATCTAGCGGGCGCATTAATTCTGACGGGAGCAAAGCAGAAAGTAAGGTGATGAAGTATAACCCCCATTTTCCACTGGACTGCTCTGCGTTCTGGAGAAGGAATTATGTCACGTACTGTGTCACGTACGGAACCGGTGAAGTAACGTAACAAATGTCCATTATTTTAACCCTAACCACGACGTTTCTTTTTTTCCCTCCATGGTTTATTTATTAATAGCAACGTAGAACAGTCCAGAATAACAACAAAAGTACATACATATATGAGATAAGCAACTAAATAAAGTATCAGAGGGATAATAAAGGTCAGGAGCAATTACATCGAGATGGCGGTCTCAGATTTCTCAAACTAACCACGATGTTTTTCTATACTTTAGATGCCAAAAACCTAACCAAACAGCGAGCATTTCACACGTTTTAAACCGTAGGGTATTTCTGGGGAGTTTTCTGTGTGTGTGTGTGTGTGTGTGTGTGTGTTCCTTGAGGATGTTTACATTCCTCGACCCCTGATCCTAAACTTGGGTTCAATCCCCTCAGTTCACACGCACACGCACACACACTTCTGGAGGCCAGGGACCAGCTGGAGCTGTAGATAAGTATGGTCAGAGGGCGGAGAGTGGTAGCCGTAGGAGACTATGTACCAGACCATTGTCACCATTAGAGCCAATGTGATGATCTAAAGGAAATCAATAACCTGCAATCTGGAAGATGTTTTTGTTGGTTAGCCTAATAGCTGGTTTGGTTTGCATTGAGAGATGATTTTATGGAAAGTACCCCATGCCAATCTCTAGGTATGGTGAAGGGGATGTGATGATGTGGGGCTATTTTAATTCCAAAGGCCAAGGGAACTTTATCAGGATGCATAGTATCCTGGATCCATGAAATAACTGGCCTTTCAAAATGAAAGTCTGCCTGCCTCTATGGGAATTGAACATAGGGGTGTACTTACTTATGCCCCCTGTATTTTAAAAGGAAGAACATTTATTTATTTACGATACATTATTCATTCACAAAGAAAATTGGTGTCCTTAAAAGGTTGGATTTTTCCTTTTTTTTAAATTAAGGTATTAAGATCAATTTCCAAAAGATGATTTTTGTATTCCTCTTTTTAGTCAACTTTAGCATGGGTTCAAAACTTATGAGAACCACTCTAACTATCTGAAAGAAAGCCACTATACTGTACAAAATATTGAACTTTTCCTTTAAGCATCTGCACTCCAGGTTTTCAACCACTCAGGTTATAAATCATCCCTCTCCTCGAGACATAAACAAACCGTACTGTTTGGATTATACATAAAATCTGTCACTTGAAATGATGACTGAGGCCCACAAGCTGTTTTATCAGCCCCATTTTCATGTTACAATTTATGGGGATTTCTATGATCTTACGGAAATACCCAGGGATCATTTAAAAGTTTAAAAAAAATCTGTCATCCATCACAGCTTTGTTTTTGTCTCAAGAATGTTTGTGTCAGTTTAGCCCCTGGTTTAATTTCCATTCACTCTATTAACCATCTGAAGGCATCCAAAAGCTACAGGTTGGTCCTTGATCCAAATCTGGGCAGCAGAGTGTCAGGCCTGACTGACAGAGAACAGGAGTGCCGTTGAAAGAGGGCAAAAGTGATGGAAGGTACACTGAAAGACAAGAGGAATGAAAGAGTGACGCTCGCAACCTATAAGCGATGAGACAAGGGAAGCGCAGGAGAAAACAAACTCAGTCCGGGATGAGATAAGTGTTGCTTGCTGTGTGGAAAAAGGAAAGTGAAATAGAGACGGACGTTTACGAGCCTAAGAGACAGAGCGAGGAAGAGAAAGAGGAGGTCTGATAGCACAGCAACACACAAGCATCTTCTCACGCGGTTTCTGTAACACAGCAACAGCATAAAGGACATGTGGAGTTGGGTTGTCGAGCTCAAATAAACGAAGGAGAAGTGCACACTTACTACAGATGCAGATGAATACGTTAATCACATATCAAATGACATAAACAACAGAATTCTACACCTCTACTTCCCTTTGTGCTTGTGTGCTGCTAAGGTGTGGCTGCCTCACCACAAAGACTTAAACAGTCATTTTATTGTGTAAGTCTGTATTTTAAGGACATACTCGCAAAGAAATCTGTCTTTTGAGTATCATTTAGCCTGGTTCCAGACCTCTGATTGCTGCTTCAAATTTCTCCCGGTTGGGGAAAACAACTGAGCAAATCAGAGCTTTAAAAGGTGGGATTAAAAACAAAGAAATAATCTTCCAAGTTCCATCTTTGCTAGAAGAAAGTGGACAGAAAAAGTGCTAAGAAAATGGCGAGCAGCTGCACAAGTTGATTTACAAAAACTTGTAGAAATAAAACTCTTAAATCTGCCTTTGTTTCTGTGATCAACCGAAAACTGATCCAAGCAACTGCTACCGCAACTTCTGTGTCAGCAAACAAGACAAACTGAAATGTTGACCTGGTGGTGGCGCTAGATGAAAAGTCAGGGAACATAGAGTTGAACATGGAGAAGTGGATTATGCTGCAGGAGTGGTTTGAGAAGTTTCTATTGAAGTGTTGATGCTTTGTTAGCTGGCAAGCTGACAAGACACAACATTTTCACGACCACCTTTAAAGCCTACAGAATGAGTTTTGATACTCAAAATGATATATTTTTAGTGCAGTATTCCTTTAAATGTTGTGGTTGCATTTGTCATCTGTGGTTTTGCATCAGAGTTCTGATTGCAAAAAACATTTTTTCAAGTGAAGACACTTTTTAAAAAGACCTTTACAGCTGCAGATCTGTAGTCCAAACTACCACAGCAAACACCACTATTTCTGTTCCTAATACACTACAATGCCACTAGCTGGATTGATCTCCTGTCAGTTAAATTACAATAAATTATGATACCAAATATACCAAATAATGGTTCAGGCATTTCCCATTCAAAGCACAATTTACTTGACTATTTATATCTCAGTTAAAAAAAAAAAATTCTCAGTTCAGAAGCACAAAGAGGATCAGGACATGGAATCCTGTCATTCAATAGACAATATGGAGATATCTGCATCTAATACAGGCCTGCTAAAGGTGGGTGATGGTGTGAGAGAGAGAGAGAGAGAGAGAGAGAGAGAGAGAGAGAGAGAGAGAGAGAGAGAGAGAGAGAGAGAGAGAGAGAGAGAGAGAGAGAGAGAGAGAGAGAGAGAGAGAGAGAGAGAGAGGATTCTAGTTGTTGGTTTATAGAGAAATGGGTCAGGCCAGTAAAGAGGAGGAGGAGGGGAGAGACCAGCTGAGGGAGGGATGAGGAGGAGGGAGTGGCGGATAGAGAAGCAGGTCCAGACCTCATAAGCTCCACTGGAAAAACTCACGGCCATTAATCTGATTAATGTACACCAACTGTTTCCCTGCAGCCAGGCTCTTGTCTATATGCTTCTACACATCGAGCACTTGGAGGCCTGTACGAGTATTAGTCTATAAGCTCCTCTGCTACGTCTGCATTCCAGCAGAGTTTGCTAGAGTATGTACTGTAGGTACACATTGGGAGGAACACCCATCAGGGCCTGGAGGCTTCAAACATCCATAAAGCGTTTTCAGATACTTTTTTTTTTTTGCTCCAGCTGCTGTTACTCTGCCAACAGCAACAGCAGTGTGCCCGAGCACTGCTGTGTCTCTTTACCAAATAAGAGACTCACTGTTTAAAGAAAGAAAATGATAAACAAGTTCACAATGATTACAACATGATTGATGTTGGCAAAAAATAAAGCACATTATGGGTTTGTTTGAAAGTCTGCATGCTGCACTGTCCGTCACTTGACGTGGCAACTTAAGTTTGTAAATGTAGTGTTTTGGAGTCAAGGACTTCTTGGATGAGCTTGCCCGGAGGCTGTTTCATTATTAGCCTTGTTTCCATGTTACTGGATTACTTGACTCTCACTGCTCCTCTGGCCTCGGTGCCGTCACAACTGCCAAGTTAGCACGCGCACGCTGAGTGACGAGTGAAAACTATAAGAATGCAAGAAGGAAGAAGTGTCTACGCCGTTGTCACAGCCAGTAGCTTCAAATCTTATAACAGCAACACGCTCCAAACTAAAATGAGATAAGTAAATGTCAGACTGCTGTCAAACACAGCAATGCAACCAAACTCATTACTATATCGAGGAACAATTTATGTTTGTTTGCACACATTAAAAGCCAGAGTTCAATTAAAAGTCATCCATTAACACGTTGAACTTTCAGGTCTCAACTGCTGTAAAATGTTGACAAGCTTTAAAAAATGTCCCACAGAAACCTAGTCGGTGTGAAGATGTTTGACAGAACACGTTTGACGTTTTGTGAAATATGCTGATTGGCTTTCTTGCCAAGATTAACATGAGAAGATCGATACCCGTCTGTTTGTACAGTTAATATGAAGCTACAACCAGTCATCTTAGCTTAGCATAAAGACTGGAAACAGTTGAAACAGCTAGCCTGGCTCTGTCTAAGGTAACAAAATTCACCTACCAGACCCTCATAATCCGTAAAAAAGAAACTACAGTATTTCATCCTGTTTCAAGTCTTTATGCTAAGCTAAGTGGCAGCTAGCGGTAGCTTCATTTTACCATACAGACATGAAAAGAGGTGTCAATCTTCTAATCTTAGTCTCATTTCCCTCTGATATGTAGTGGATTAGAAGTATAAAGTATCACAAAATACTCAAGTAAACAGAGTAAATGTACGTGGTTACTTTCAACAACTGATGACAGGAGCAAAATAAGCATGATTATGAACAGAAACAGCACACAAACATGATGTAGTGGATAGGGGTGACCCCGAATAGTCGAAGATTCGATGCATCGATATGTGAAGCCTGATTCGACCACCAATCTCACAGTCGAATCTTCGCGGGTGTTATTATGAAATGAGGATCATACCATTTTGGCAATATGGGGGTGCTCAATATCTAATTTCACACAGAACTACTAGTTTTGTACGGCTATATTAAGTTATATACAGCCTTTAATTATGATAATGCTGTAAAAAAAAACGTGAAAAGAAAGTGTTCAATAAATATTTTTTACGTGTGTGTGTGTGTGTGTGTGTGTGTGTGTGTGTGTGTGTGTGTGTGTGTGTGTGTGTGTGTGTGTGTGTAAATCCAACCACCCCTGTGACAGATTTAAGTTTCACTTTCCCTGATCCGTGACAGACGAGGAGCATCTTGGCGGCAGGGATTAACATTACTTAACAATGTCTGGAGAAAGAAATCTAAAGTGTGGATGCACTTTGAAATGGTAAAAGATGATCCAAAAAAAGTAAAATGCAAGTTGTGCCAACAGCTCATGTCCTACCACTCGTCAACAACAAACATGGCTTTAAAACGGGTAAGTTTAATACCAATAAAGACGGTTCACTCTTTCATATATAATGGCGCTTTTCATATGTAATATCATATGTTGGGACTTAAAATATGTTTGTCTTTTTTCTAGATCCACCCACTATCATCTAGTAGTAGTAGTACCGGAGCTGCGCCAAAACTAACTCAAAGAAAGCTAGATTTGAGACTGCCATTGTCCGAGAAAAGGAAAAGAGATATCACGGACAAAATTGCAGAGTTTATTGCGCTCGACATGAGGCCAGTGAATGTTGTGGACGGTGAAGGTTTTAAAGAATTAATGCGCACACTTGAGCCAGGATACACAGTTCCCAAAAGAGAGACGGTTATGCATGCGGTGGATGCGAAATACACGTCCACACGCATGGAGATTTACATGTTAATAAACACACATAGATGATTCGACTGTCAGTCGACTATAGAAAGATTCAACAATTCTGATTCAAATGTGTAAATCCTTAGTCGGGGACACCCCTAGTACTGGACCAAAACAATGCATGCACTGTTGAAGCGTAGAGTCCAGAGTGACAGCAGGACTTACCTTATCAGAGATGAATATATAGATGGACAGACGTCCAAACAG
This sequence comes from Zingel zingel, assembly GCA_023566125.1. Classification (NCBI taxonomy): domain Eukaryota; kingdom Metazoa; phylum Chordata; class Actinopteri; order Perciformes; family Percidae; genus Zingel; species Zingel zingel. The sequence continues at coordinate 5,904,384 of CM042315.1, forward strand.
AAGACAGTCTTTGTCTCCGCGGGCCTGAGAGACAAAAAAAAGGGACAGACAGAGAGAGGAAGAGCCCTCAGAAGCAGATGCGAGAGCAAAGGGAAAACACACAGAGAAGTTTGTTAGTCAGCGGAGCAGCATGCGGTTAGATCCCAGCAGCGTTCAGACGGGGCTGGACGCACGGGCCGTTATATGGCTCGGTGGTGGCTGGAAGGTGGCACATTCTGGGGGTCGCGGTGAAATGCCACACATGGAGCCTGTAGTGGACGGATAATGAAAAAGCCAGAGGAGCAGCGGTCCTCCATAAGAGGAGGTCACAGCAGTTAGCTCACACCTCTAAAATTACCTGCCTGGGCATTGCAATGAGTTGGGAAGGGAGTGTCAGGTTTTTTTTTTTAAAAAGACCCTACCAGGAATTTTCATTTACCGATTTACTACAAGTACTTCTGATCATCTTCAAAGACATATCATTGTGGTTTTTTAAAAAGATTACTGAATGTCCCCCCTTGTAGAGACTCAAAATAAAATGTAATATAAGTCATCCATCAGAGTAAGCCTCATATCTGCTTTCATTTTGAAGTTTTGTTTCAGATTAGTAGAAGATTTAAAATGCCAAAATTAAAAACAAAAAATTAAAATGAAATATAATACACACTATTATGTTTAGCCAACTATTTCTTTTTAGCCAAATAACTGTTCTTTTGACATGAAAATTTAACTTTGAGGTTTTTTAACATTAATGTGAGTTCCCCCTGCCTGCCTATGGTCCCCCAGTGTCTAGAAATGGTGATAGGTGTAAACCGAGCCCTGGGTATCCTGCTCTGCCTTTGAGAAAATGAAAGTTCAGATGAGCTGATCTGGAATCTTCTCCTTATGAGGTCATAAGAAGGAATGTTACCTCTCCTTTCTCGGCTTTGAGAGAGAGAGAGACATCATGGCTTTCAAACGAGCAAAGTGGCAGTTGGTCAAGGCCACACCCCCACCCTCCACCTTGCCTTGCCAGTATTAGGGGACCACTAAGGCCTATATAAAAGAGACTTCGGATACAGTATTAGGGGACCACTAAGGCCTATATAAAAGAGACTTCGGATACAGTATTAGGGGACCACTAAGGCCTATATAAAAGAGACTTCAGATACAGTATTAGGGGACCACTAAGGCCTATATAAAAGAGACTTCGGATACAGTATTAGGGGACCACTAAGGCCTATATAAAAGAGACTTCAGATACAGTATTAGGGGACCACTAAGGCCTATATAAAAGAGACTTCAGATACAGTATTAGGGGACCACTAAGGCCTATATAAAAGAGACTTCAGATACAGTATTAGGGGACCACTAAGGCCTATATAAAAGAGACTTCAGATACAGTATTAGGGGACCACTAAGGCCTATATAAAAGACTTCAGATACAGTATTAGGGGACCACTGAGGCCTATATAAAAGACTTCAGATACAGTATTAGGGGATCACTAAGGTCTATATAAAAGAGACTTCAGATACAGTATTAGGGGACCAATAAGGTCTATATAAAAGAGACTTCAGATACAGTATTAGGGGACCAATAAGGTCTATATAAAAGAGACTTCAGATACAGTATTAGGGGACCAATAAGGTCTATATAAAAGCATCCAAAGAGCACCATGCCATGGGACCTTCAAGTTTTTTTCTTGTTAGATTTGTTTTTATTTAGGCATTTAAATCTTCCTTTGGGGAAATATTTTCAAATGAATCCCTACTACAACTACATTGCCACACAATGATAAGGTAACTTTAACAATGATTTACCCATTTCCAATACGCTTAAAGTGCTCATATTATGCATATTTTCAGGTTCTTAATTGTATTTAGAGGTTATAGCAGAATAGGTTTATGTGGTTTAATTTTCAAAAAACACCATATTTTGTTGTACTGCACATTGCACTTTGTAAACCTATAACATGCACAAAAAAGATATAACACAATAATCTGAACCAATATTAACATTGGCATGCAACTAGGAAGTCGTATTAAATCAAAGACAAAGGTGTATTCCTCTTTTGTCTTTACTTACTTTTTTAATCTCAGTTGTTGTGATACTTATGATTGTTATACATGTTTAGAAAATGTACAACACAGTCATGATGATGCAAAATATGATCGGTCTACATGATATTGTAAAAGAAATATTGACTATTTTTTTATATATTTTATTTTTATGTGAAAATAAACTTTGGTTGGAGGAGCACTTGTTTTGGTAGCGATCCAGACTTGGTTGTCGTTGTCGGGCAGAAACCTTGTATCTCCATATTTCGCCATTTTGATTTCTTACCATAAATCCATTCTATTGGTCACCCTTTTAAATATTTAAACAGTGACGAGGCGATTTCATCGGACTTCGCTGAAAGTAAATAGCTCAACGTTGTATTTTCAAATGAGCCTTTTTCATTTCCTGAAAAGCAACCGTTTTGGACATACAAGGTTTTCACCCAATAGAATCAATATATTATATTTAAATTGACAACTGCTGAAATAAAGTTTTTTTTCAGATATTCAAGTTACTGTTTATAGGCCTAAAACATTGCCTAACCTAAAACCAAAGTGATAAATATCACGACCAAATACTTCATCCTGATGGTAAAGCGAGACTGCCTTTCTGATGATTGGGTAACGGTTATTCATTTGACACCAGTTTCACTTTTGAATGTTCCATGAGCCAGAGCCCCACCCTCTTTACCCAGAACACAAACAATGAATGCCAATGGTTAGCAACAAAGGTCAAACAATGAAAAACCACATACAGTACAAGCTGCTTCATGACACGAGATATTAGAGAGCAGCGAGAGGTGCAGACAAAGACAGACCTGTTCCAAGAGAACCAAAGGCAGAACTTCATTTGAATGCTTCATTCCCTCAGTGATGCTTTGTTTGTAAATTATGGTGATTCATGATTCTGGCCTCGAAAATAAACAACATGTCAATTTAAATAAAAAAAGATCAAACTAGTTTTTACCTTGTTAGAGGATACAAATGGTTCCATTTCTATAGTCCATGTTCATTTAATTGTCTGATAGTTTAGTCATGATTTAACACTGATTCAAGAAACTGGTCATGACTTCTTGATTGCCAAATAGAAACGATATATAGTCAAAAAACAAATATTGGGAGAATGTATCGTCTGAGATATTGGTTGTTGCAATATCATGATAAAAGCTGAAATGTCATATTTTTCCTGATCTTTAATAAATTAAAACCATAAAGTGACATTTTTTTTTTTTTTAAGATTGTTTTTTTGGGGCATTTCTAGGCCTTTATTTCCACAGGACAGATGAAGACATGAAAGGGGAGAGAGAGGGGGGAAGGACATGCAGCAAAGGGCCACAGGTCGGAGTCGAACCTGCTACGTCGAGGAGTTAACCTCTATATATGGGCGCCCGCTCTACCAACTGAGCTAACCCGGCCACACATAAAGTGACTTTTAAAAGAACAAGTAATGCCTTCATCTCCATGGTTGTAATAGCCAATTGATAATTAGGGATCATTTCTAAAAAGGTAAAAAAAAATAAAAACCCTGTCAATATAAAGGAACATGTCTGCACTGTGTCTGGGAGTGTGACACAATTCAAACAGTCTGGAGGGAGGTGATCAATAAAACTATGTTCATCTTGTCTGTGAACATTTCCCTTGACCCTGAGATGATGATTTAGCTGCACGTGTATTCAACAAAATCTGATCTGGTCGCAAGGAAATATTAATAAAAACATTGTTAAAAAAAACTCCTTGTCAATATCCTGTGATATCAACACGTAATTGTCCCTGAAGTATGATATACTGAAAGCTTTTCTCATGTTCATGAAACAATGCAGCAACATTTGATCTCCAGGTTGTGAATCAAATGTAATTGCAGGTCTTTTAAGCAATTCATTCAACATTTCACACCCCCGCGCATGTGGTGATCTCATTCCTGTTAACGTTTGACAGCCCGAGGCTCTGAGTGTAACTGACAGCAAACCATGTCATGGGTGTCTGGTCGAGATGAGGGCAGAAGACAAAACGAAAGCGGATCACAGCGAGGCGGAGTACAGCAGACTGAAAGAAAACAACAACTCAGCCTTACACACACACACACACACACACACACACACACACACACACACACACACACACACACACACACACACACACACACACACACACACACACACACACACACACACACACACACACACACACACACACACACACACACACACACACACACACACACACACACACACACACACACACACACACACACACACACACACACACACACACACACACACCTAACCAGAACCACATCAGTGAGGCCATGTTGGGCCGGTACCTCCTCTATGCCAGCTCCCTTTTAGCTCTTCAACAAGCCTGCAAGCGCCGGGATGGTGGCTGGGGCTGGCCTGGCACAATCTGTTGCATGTTGCAAAGATTAAAGAAGAACCTGCTTTGCCCGCTGTTCACATTTTACTTCAGTGCGACTGTATGAAGCCTCGCTGTCTAGAAAATTCCACACAGAACGGGGGAGGACTTAGATTCTCTGACAAAAATACAGCTTTAATGAAAAGACCCTGACTGCAGGTTAATTAAAAATAGAGCTGACAATCAGCTACTATTTGGATACATGAATAAGTCAGGTTAATCATTAATAGAAAAGAATCAGTACAGTAGTAGTAAAAATTTGTGTGAGTGGCTGAAAAAAAGACTACTACCTTTTTTGTTGTTGTTATATTCTAGTTTGCTTAGTTTTTTTTTATCTTAAAATACCTTTTATTACTTTTTATTTATTCCTTTTGACCTTTTTATTTAGGTACTCTTTTATGTCCTTAAGAACGCTTACCAGCCTAAAGATAAATAATGAATACTTTATACTGTCGGTTAACAGATGGGGAACAAAACTAACATGGAGTCTGTTTTGTTTAAAATGTGTCTATATGTGATGAAATTAAAAACAGAAACACAAACGTGACATTGCCCTGACCTGCACTCTTCAGTCTTGGACTGCTAGCGTCACTTTAAGTTTTAAAAACGAGCACATAATGGGAGCCAACCAGAAGAGAGCTGACAGACTGGGTGGGAGTTCACGTTCTGCATTGACATAATTCATGTCTCCATGGAATTCCAATTGCTTGGCAGGATTAGAAGCCTGAAGCTTAGGGAAAGTTTCAGCCTGCCTGTCCCACCCCTCCATGGATCCTACTATAATACTGCTATATATACACACACACTATATTTTATTATATATACTATAATACCTGTCAGGGACTCCCAAACTCCCACACATGGATTTCTATTAACCAATTAACTACTGGTCTCATCTGATGAAACCTTTAGTGGTTGAAATTATTTAGAGGAGAATGTGTCCACTCAACACTCATTCCTTAACCATCATGAGGTGTCAGATTCACAACGCATTTTAAAAAGGAACACGCTGACTTATTGGGAATTTAGCTTATTCACCGTATCCCCCAGAGTTAGATAAGTCCATACATACCCTTCTCAACTCCGTGCGTGCTGTAACGCTGTCTGACAGCTCCACCGGTAGCTTAGCCTAGCACAGAACATGCAGGTGAATGGTTCCAGTAATGCTCCGAATTGTGACAAAAGTGACAAAATAACTCCAACATGTTCCTATTTACATGTTGTGATTTGTAGAGTCACAGCGTGTACGAAAAACAACGTAACATGAGACACAGTCATCTTCTAACCGTAAACAAACCGGGAACTATATTCTCAGACAGGCTTGCTGCAAAGCAAATCATTCCGCCCAAGTACTATATTCTTCCGACTGAGAATATAGTTCCAGGTTTGTTTACGGTTAGAAGATGGCTGATGTTACGTTGTTTTTTGTACACGCTGTGACTCTACAAATCACAACATGTAAATAGGAACATGTTGGCGTTATTTTGTTACTTATTCGGAGCAGTAGGATTGCTGGAACCATTCACCTGCATGTTCTATGCTGGCCTGATGCCGCTGGAACCGTCAGACAGCCTTACAGCACGCACGGAGATGAGAAGGGTATGTATCGACTTGTCTAAATCTGGGGGTTACGGTGAATAAGCTAAATTCCCAATAAGTCGGCGTGTCCCTTTAAACATTAATCATTTTAAGTTTAAGGTCTGTAATCTGTCTGAACTGCGTGATAGGAAAAAAGGTCACTTGTAGTGTCAAACAGAATTATCACCCAACTTCAACTCTATAAAGCTTTTCAGTCTCTTTCGGCTCAATGTTTTGGTAAATGATGGCACATTTGAAGTTCTGCCAGTCTTAATATTTCCCAAATAAACTCCAGTTTGTTAGTGTATACATTTTTATTTTCAAAAACACTCCACATTTATAAGAACTTCAGATATCCTTCTGAATCTGAATATCTGAAAATCAAGTACCACTACTTTTAAAAAAAGGTTTCCCCACAACTTAAAAAAACAAACATTTAATAAAATGTACATCTAGTACTGCAGTATTGGTTCTGCACATTATGTATTCAAAAGGGAGCCACATGATACGCCTCTTGGCTTCTTAAATCTGTCACTACATTTAGGCTATTGATTCTGTATTACTCCTTTCTTTTGTTATAACCTGTTCTAAGGTTGTTTAGACTATTCAAATAGCATTTTTGGTTTTCATACAGTCGACTTGTGTGCCGTGTGTTTATTTGCATGATGCAAATGAACAAACAAACAAGTTGACTGTTCGGTCCACAGCACCTTGCAGCAGAATGACAAATGCAGTGACCAACTGGTGAAGAAATCATCTAGCAGCTGAGTCAGAGGTTGTTTTTTGCTCAGGAGTTGGTGGAGACCAAAACAGAGCTAAGAGGAGGGTGAATATTTCCAAGCAGACAGAGACAGAACAACATTATCGTCCCAGTGCCGACAAACATATTAGCCATAACAACTTATAGATAACAGTATGCTGTGGCCATGCTTCTGTCAGTTTGTTTTGTGTTTTCTACTGATCAAATATACTTAAAGCAGCTTTAAAAAAAAAAAACAAGTCTTAAAAGTTTGGTAAATCCAACATCTGAAAAAGGAGAATGAATTACCCCTGTAATTGTTTTAAATAATTTATGTGAGTATTGATGTGTCCATATGTTGGCCTATTTTGATAATAACCACGTGCTGGTAATGTTATTAGCATTAGCAACACCGGTGCCTCTAAAATAATAATATTGCTCTGCGTCTGCTGGATTTGTAAACAGGCAACTGTCGGCTAACATGTTAGCAAAGAACTTGATAAGCTAACGATATATTTTAGTTTTTCTGACCCTACTGGTAAAAATAAATAAATAACTTCATACAGCTTTAAAATGGGAGCTAAAACTGTTAGGTAAAGGAGAGTGCCCTCTGTAAACTATTGTATACTTCATGCAAGTACAAATATAATGTATTATTATTGGTGTGTCCATATTTGGGCGTATTTTGATAATACAAAGTTAATGGCACTCTGTACACACTGGAGCAGCAACTTAGCTAGTATCTTTGACTAAGCTAAGCTAGCAGCAGTATCTTTAGTGCAGGTACTAGCATTAGCAACGCCTGTGCTTCAAAGATGTTGCTCCATGTCTGCTGGAACTGTAAACAGACAACTGTCAGCCAACATTGACAGTAATAACAACTTGGTAAGTTAACGATGTATTTTAGATGCTCTGCCCCCTACTGGTCGAAAACCACTTAATTCAGCTTTAAAATGTGAGTTTAAACTGTTTGGTAAAGAATAATTATCCCTGTAAACCTTCGTATACTTTATAAGAGTAACGTAACTGATAGCCATAGTATATATCTATGACTGATAGCTAGGTTTTTAGAGCTTTTTGATAAAAGCATATTGCACATTTTCCTTATATCATGCAGCCAACTGTCAATAACTGTAGCTAGCTATGTTTTCGATAACGTTAACTAGCTAGTTCGGTTGGTAAAAGTACTGATGATATAGCTATATATATATATATAAAAAAAAAAAAAAACAGGATTATGTGACCGCAGAGTGTCAACATGTGCTGTGTGCAGACAGGTGAGGTCTCTTACCTGTTTCTCTCCGAGGAGCAAACCAAAATCCTCTCGGAGCTGCAGCCGCTCTCTTCTCCGGGTCTGACCGCCTCTCCCGGTGGATTTCCTCGTTAAAAACACAGCGTTTAGCTAGTCCTCTTTCAAACCACCACAAACTGCGACATCTTTCAAGTTCAGTCCGCAGTCACCCGTCGGCCCCCCTCAACCATTTATACGGTGGGAAGATCCGAAAAATGTACCACTAGATAACCGTGGCTTCGGTGTTTCTCTCCTCGGTTAAAAAGTAAAGTTCCTGAGTGAAATTTAAAAAAATAAAAAGGGTTTCTTCTTCGGAGGGGACTGAGAAACAATTTCGGCTGGTGAATAAACAGTTACAGTGTCTTCCCCCCTCCAATGCCTACTGGCGTGTCTGTGTAATCAGATGCTGCTCGCCACAATATCCATTCATCCTATTACACAGTTTAACCCTTCACTGTTGCTGCCCGGCTTTATGCTGCCTTAAAGGGCTGTCGGGAAAACCGCCACTACAGGCTGGGAAAAAACATCCATCTCCTCACATGAGCATAGTAATGACTTCATTTAATACATGAATGAGAATTCTTATCAACTAAAAAAAATATTATTCATAAAAAATCTCCTTTTACTATAGTTAAAAACAATCTTAATAGACTAGTGAAAAACCCTGTCAGATTAATTCAATTGTAAATAGTCAAAAAAGAAACCAACAAACAAAAAACGTTATATCTCTTTATCTCCAGTCCAAACAAAGACTAATGGTAGTTAATTATATATTAATAATTGTGGATATTTAAAAAAACAGATGGATTTTAAAAGCCAATTTATTGTTTTTCATGTAAGAAAAATTGAATTTTAAAATTGTACTGACAATATTGACATTTATAAACTTATTATAAATTGTGGATTTGAAAAGCGTAAGTTTTTTATTTTACAAGCCATTTCATCTTATGCCTGTTAATTAGCTTGATACTGTAAAATCAAGAAAAATACCTTTATAATCTACCTTTACCTCCAAACCAAAAATAGTATAGTTAACAATATTATTAAAAGGTTGACATTTAAAAATAAATTTATTTCACAAACCAATTTATCGTATGCTTGTAAGATAAACTGGCTTGTAAATATGTGGGAAAACTTAACTTTATGTTTACCTCCAGACCAAAAAAATAGTATCCAGTAGCCAGTAACGCTTATACCTTAACTTTTAAAAAATGTACAACTCCTCACTTTTTCCATGTTTTCAGTCCTAAAACACATTTATGTTATTTACTTCTGAAAATTGGCCAGTTATCTGTACTGCAAACAACAATCTGTGTCAAAACTGTTTATTATTTTAATTAAGGTTTTGTGATCTGTGTATCCGTCACATTTCTAAAAATTTATCAGCATACAAACAACAAGTTTCGGTATTATTCGTAGGATATCTTAAATAAATGTCAACCAACAAGCTAAACATGGAGAATTGAGTTCTCGAAGTGTACCTGAAGGCACCATTAACCCAGACCTGCTGATACACACACACACACACACACACACACACACACACACACACACACACACACACACACACACACAGTCTGAAAATTAAATAAAAATATATTATTTTCATTCTCAAACAGTTCCTTACCTTAACACACTGCAAATGTTTCTTGTTTAAATTAAATGAAGATTTTGCAAAGCTATTACATATACAGTATATTCATCAGAAATCAGTTTGCTTTACAAACAGCGCCATCCTCAGGACACCAGAACAATCACAAAAACACTGCACAACTGGCCACTTCAAGTACATTTCCATATAAATAAATCAGTTTCTTCTAATCGCTGACTTTTTACAGTTTCACTCAACAAAATACTTTAAGCCACATTCATATAATGGTAAGTATTAAATATCATCAGAAGAGTAACGTGTCAAGACTTCAAATTTAATTTCAGAAAAATGATGATATTCTTTCCAGAAAACAAAACTCACGAGTCTCCACTCAGCAGTGGTGGAATGTAACTAAGTAGGCTACATTTATGTTGTGCTTAAGTACAATTTTGAGGTACTTGTACTGTAGTTGAGTATTTTCATTTTATGCTACTTTTTTTTTTACTTGTGCTCCACTACATTTCAGAGACAAATATTGTACTTTTTAATGCACTACATTTATTTTACAGCTTTAATTACTCTGCAGATTTAGATTTTTTAACACAAATATAATCCACAAATAAATTATATATTGAAAGTGGACGATATCTTAACATAGAAGAAGAAATATGTCCGATGTGTAGTTTAAATTATATAGAACATGTCCTTTTTACTGTGAACAGTGTGATGCTTGTTTAGTAAGACAAAAACAGACATTAATTTTGTAAATATGGATGACGCTCAAAGACTGAGATGGCTGTTCATATGTGAAACAAATAAATTATCCAGTAATATTGAGAAAGCCTGGGAGAAAAGAGAAGAAAGAAAAAGCTCTATCTGTAGATATTTGTTTGTTTGTACAGTTTTTTTTCCTTTCTGTTATTCATGTATTTCTCCACATGACTTGTATATGCGAGACTGGAAGATGTTAAATATTGCCGTCCTGTAATCCCATATGGGATGGGCCAAATGTTTGGCATGACACACAAATAAAAGAAAACAAACTAACTATTATAGATCAAGCTATCCAGCAGTATTTAACCCTCATGTTGTCTTCGGGTCAAATTTCACCCGTTTTTAAAGTTTCTGTAGCAGAAATTTGGATTTCTTTCAACCAAACGGATGGTTCCATGAAACGCTCTTCACACGTCAAATTAAGGATCAGTTCACTACTATCATGGACTTTTGGGTGTTTTATTCAATTTTATAGCATTATTCTGACTAAACTCTGACAGTCTGTGATTATCCATTAACATCCTCTGATCTTAAATATTAGTCAAAATAATTCATACTTTCTGCTTTTTTAAGTCAAAAGTTAGATATAACTTCATAGGCTATATCAGATTTAGTGACCAGAAATTCCCAAAATAGTGGTAATAAGTTGTTGTTAGTGTACACTGGTGGTAGTGGGGGGAAAAGCACCGAAAACGTCGAACAATGACACAAAAACGTTGAAGAGACAAAACCGTAAAAAAAAAAAAAATAATAATAATAATAAAAAGCAAAATAAGTGACAAAAACGTCAAAGATGTCAAAAAAGTGTTCATTTTCAATTTGGACCCAGAAGGACAACACAAGGGATAAAGTAATTACAATGAGCTCCACCTTTACCAGCTGCAACATTAAAGTGATGAACACATTAACGCATCAATAATCATAGTCCGGTAATATAATATATTCTGAAATGGGCCATTCTTCATAATGAGTACTTTTACTTTTGGTGCTTTAAGTATTTTGATGCCGATTCTTTTGTATTTTTACTTGAGTAGGATCTTGAATAGGAGTATGAACTGTGCTTCACGAACCGAACTGTGCTTTAAACACAGAATATCGAGAGAAAAAATGACAAATAACGTTACTCACAGTTGGCTGCACGATATGAGGAAAATGTGCAATATGCTATTATCAAAAAGTTTTAAAAACCTATTAGTAACGTTGACATTACTCTCATAAAGTATACAAAACGTTTACAGGAAGCCCTGTCCTATACCAAACGTGATGCTGATACTTTTGTAGTTTTACTTGAGTAAGATTTTGAATGCAGGACTTTTACTTGGAACTGAGTATTTTCATTGTTCCTCCACCACTGCTTCACCCTGAAAGCCGATCTTCACGTTAAACTCTGATGGAAGTTTAAATGACATTTTAGCACGACTGAGGCAGGAGAGTCGATCTCTCCATCGTCACCGCTCCTCTGCGAGCAGCGATCTGAAGTTCTTCAGCTCTCTGATGCTTGTTGAAATCCTGCGGGACGATTCATGAAGAAAACAGTTACAGAATCTCCTGGGGTGTACACAAACGTGTTATATATTTACAAAGAATATAGTAACAGAAAGGTTATTAGAGGCTCCGATATATATGCTCACTGCCATTAACTGCCGTTTTGTCTGAGGATATCATTTGAAATGTATCACCTTCCAAAGGCGTTGAGCAGGGAGGAGATCTCCTGTCGGCTGAGCTGAAAACTGGGTCGCTTGCTGCTGGACGTAGGCAGAGCTTCAATCTGGCGCTCTGAAAACAAAATCTTTAACGCTGTTCCTAATCCCTGAGTCTGATGATGAGAGAGAGACAAAGAAGCAAATCACAATGAAATCGTACTATACAATACATACAATGGTTTGACTGCATCGTTTAAAAGGTACACTGTGTAGCGTTTTACATATTGTATTAGCTAAAATCATAAAAAACATAAATATGTCCTCATTGGTGTAAAATGACCTCTGCCAACGATCTGACTTATCCTCGTAAGCGAAGAGTTTCTTATCTGTATTTACATTGGACGGGCAAGTCCAAGGAGGCTTCCATGTCGTTCTGCCATTATGGAAAAAAAACTATAGTCGCTGAGAGGGAGATAAACAGTCCTTCCAGTTTTTTTGTGATTGCTGCGGGCAAATGTCCTTGATTATGCGGCACATTTTCTTAAAAAATGCGAAGGAATATGCAGGATATTTATGCAATTTTATGCGATGAAATGAAGGAACTTGCAAAAACGGCGGTTTCATCATGGCTTCATCGCGGGGTCTGCAGCTTTTCGATGATGTTCATGTTGCTTCATAACGTTCCCATGGCAACAGGGGAAAATGGCTGCTCTTGTGTGAAGTAAACGCAACATTTTTCAACTTTTTGCTAAGATATATGTGACTTTTTTTGCAACGAAAATGCGGGGATTATGATATCATGCTTATGAAATCGGCAATTTATGCGGCAATTTATGCGGCAATTTATGCGGCAATTTATGCGTCGAAAATGCGGTGTATTTGAAAAAATGCAGCCCCCGCATAAATATGACTTTGGCTGATTGTGCATTGAATTATGCGATTGCATAATCACGTTTTTCTGGAGGGACTGGATAAAGCACTAGCCGACCTGTCTAGCTAATCCACAACACGTTTTCGTTCAGACATAGCGTCACGTGACTGAAACCAGCTGAAACGGAGAAGGAGATCAGTGAGAGGCGCTTGTCACCGCCCCGGCAAATTTGAAAGCCTGCACTGCACTTTAGTTCATAATGGAGGATCATACTTATGCCGAGCCACAGGAGAAGGAATCCTCGTCGCCAAAAAAGCGAAAATCAGAAGACATGTTGTCATAGCTTCTTGGTACATAATGGCTAACGTAGTTGCAACACGCATTTGAAAAAGCGAGGCGCTAGAGAGCACTAGTTGTTTGAATGCAAAATACAATTTCACCGCTGGATGGGAGAAATTCCTACACAGTGTACCTTTAACATTCACCCACAGATCATACTGAACGTCATTAATATAACTGTTGTTAAATGACTGGCCTGCAGTTTCCCCCACAGTCGACACTTGAAGCAGCCCACGCAGTCCATGATCCTGGAGATGTTGAGGAAGGCCAGTCTGATGTCCTCCTGGGGAAAACACACTCATGTCACTTTCAGAAATACGTTAAAACTGGTTCATGACAACAGAAAAATAGACTAGACTCGAGTGTACTTTGTCACTTTACTGCTTTCCTAATCAATATGAAGTTATGTGTTACAAGTGTAGTTCAACTCAAATTCTTTGACTGAATCACTGCAACGTCACACACAAAAACACAAACTCAAAATGCTCTATTTTGACAAATCTTTTACACATCCAAGCAATTAACACATTACATTTCTCTCAACTGCTGAATCTATGATATCAATCAGACGTTTTATTTGCTTCAAAACACCGGCGTCTTTCCTTTAAATCTGGTGGACACAGACAGTATATAAACTGGACCAACAGATCCCGTTGCTCTGGACGGAGACCAGTGAAGGATATTAGAAGCTCTTTTCCGGTGATGGCTGAGCGTTACTGAGCAGCCTCCAACTGAGCTTGAAGATGTAGATGTGACGTGAGCAAACTGTCTGAAAGTTGGAAGTCTTCTGGTAGCTGTGCCAAGAGAAATCTCAATCATTCCCAATCTTGCAGAGACGGAGAGCGTAGGTATATGTAAGGAGATAACATGGACACAGGCTAATTATTGCTAACTAAATGCTAGTTAACATTAGTAATTAAACTTAAACAGCTAATGTAAGTCAAAACTGCCTGCGAGCTTCTCCTGACTATACTATAATTTCTCTACTGTGTGACAGTAAGTCGTGTGGTTAGCCTATTTTTACAAAAATGTCTACTACAGAGCCATAACGTGAGATACAAGGTAATGGAGCCTTTTATACATTGTCGTGTTTCTTTAGAAATAAACAATGGACAAATAGAGTCTTTAAATGCTTCAGATGTAAAGTTATTCGCTGTCAAACGTTGGAGGCTTAAAACACCGATAAACGTTGAGGAGGAACTGTGTTTTGTTTTAAAAAAAAATTTGGGCATTTTAGACTTTTATTTTGACAGGACAGCTGCAGACATGAAAGGGGAGAGAGAGGGGGAACGACATGCAGCATAGGGCCGCAGGTCGGAGTCGAACCTGCGGCTGCTGTGTCGAGGAGCAAACCTCTACACATGGGCGCACGCTCCACCAACTGAGCTCCCCGGGCCCCAGCACTGTGTTTTTCAACTTCAGTACAAACAGAAAACAGAGAGTTTCAACTGGGGTGTGTAAAGATGACTGACTTTCAAATAGAGGGTGAAGTAGTCATTTAGTTACCTATCTCGCTCTTGTTTAGTGAAAAGAAGTACAAGAGGAGTCTCATTATAAAATATGTAGAGCTTACACAGTCATATCATATCCACAAAGCCCTGCTGTCCATGTCTGTCATAAAACATGGGTATTAGTCTTGCTTGTTAAATTCAGCTGGATTCTCCTTGAATATAAGAAGCAATTAATCTGTCCTTTATTTTTTATTTCTGCAGTTTAATGATTGACAAACCTTCAGTTTGGCTGCTTCTTTTTCATCCCCAGCAAACAGAGAAGTCTCATCAAAGTGCAGAGGGAAAGATCTGGAAGAGGAAAGTCAAGTTATACAATGAAGATGACAGCAGCGCAATAAACTACACTAATGAGAAGTGAAGAAATGTCATTGGACATCATCTACAAGCTGCTCCCACCGCGAGTGCCTCCATAAAATTAACTATTCAGAAAAGATGTTCAGGAAACTAAAACAAATGTAAAAATGACTTGCAAAAAAACCTGAGAAATAACTATAAAGCTGGCACTTTTATCTGGTAATTTTGTCTTTATTTTCTCTTGCATAATTTGTATGTTTTACTTTTATTCTTATTTTAGTTTAATATACCTCTTATCATTTATTTTTTACTTGCCCTATGTGTA
The DNA here is from genome assembly GCA_023566125.1 of Zingel zingel. NCBI lineage: Eukaryota > Metazoa > Chordata > Actinopteri > Perciformes > Percidae > Zingel > Zingel zingel. The sequence continues at coordinate 5,919,765 of CM042315.1, forward strand.
CTTATTTCTGTCCATGTGCTGTTGAAACAACTGTATTTCCCCTCTGGAGATCAATAAAGCCTCACCTCATCTTAAAGTGGAGTTTAAAAAATTTAATTTATATATATATATATATTTTTTTTTTAACAGAGACATTTTTTTTTCCATCAAAATTGCAGAAGAGATTTTAGTTTGTCTTTTGTGTTATGAATGAAAAAAGTGAAAAGTAAATTAACAAAAATGAACATTTAACATGTATATGGAAATTGCAAAACTGACAACATAAATTACAGTATATTAAATCCGGAGCTGTTCTGGTGTCAGTATCAGACTTGTCTTGCATTAAAATGGCTGTCGAGTGTGTGATGAGAATTTTACTCAAAAAAAATATATATATATAAATTTGATTGTTGGTTCTAGCTCGGAGGATGTTTCCCTAATTTTAGAATGTTTAGAATGCCAACAAAAAGAAAGCGGAGGTGAGGGACATCCAGCAGAACCTCCGGGCGGCCCCGGAACAATCCCGTGAATGAAAGGTGGCTGATATAGACTAGTATCAGACTGACCGGGCCAGCTGCAGGATGTGCAGCAGCAGCTCTTTGTGTCTGCGGTCCTCCTCCGGTCGGCCGGTGTACAGGCGGAAGGAAGGCTGCTGGAAGACAGGCAGAGCTTTGGCCAGCGCTCGCAGCTCGATCAGAAACAGGAAGTAGAGGTTACGGAGCCTCTTGGGGCCCTCGCCGGCCGTCAGCTCTGAATCAAAACGCTGCCTGAACTCGGACACGTTGTGACCCCACTTCTTCTGAAACCAGCTGTCTGAAGGAAAGAAAGGGTTAACAGAGAGAGAGAGAGAATGGTTAGGAGTAAATAACACAGCTAAGGAAAGTCAGCGCTGACAGGACAGTTACTTAAAGGCAGTTACACACCAACCAGACGGCCGACCCTCGGCAGAAAAAGCAGTTGGACTGATCAGTCTCCCCGAGTTGGTCAAAAAAGTGCCTCAGTACACACCAAAGCGACGAGACGTAATACGTCTCCATAACAGCAGGTGGCGCTAAACTGTATTGTCACCCAAAAAATGAAAACCGGCAGCTGATTGGACGGAGGCGTCACCTGGGTCTTGTTTCTCCGGAAATTCAAAGCCAGACTGTCATGGCGACTTGTTCAGAATACGATCTCATATTGTACTAAAATAGATCACCGAAACGTGTTTTAAGCAGGAAATAGGCCGTGCAGTTGCTGAATCTGTCTTCATTTCAGATCAACAAAGGTCAGTTTAAAAGCTTTTCGTCAGATTTTGAGAGGCTTAGTCACACTCAATCCGCTCGCCGTTTCCGGGGGTGAGTCCCGATTGCCCTGTCTCCGACTGAACACGTCAGGTCGGCCAAAATGAAGGCCGACGGCCCCTCGGACGGACGGCGGCACGGAACACCCCGAACAGACTCGAGTCACCAACATCGCCAGGCTGTCCAACGGCCGATTATCAGCCCGGTGGGTAGCTGCCTTACCCTCGTGTTGTCATCCCGGGTCAAAACTGAAAATCAACACTTTTTTCGATGCTTTTTTCAACATTTTTGACATTTTTTTTTTTACTTTTTTGTTGCTTTTTAAAACATGGTTAGTGCCTTGTTTGATGCTTTTTTCAAAGCTTTATTCTGCTGTTTTCTAGGCTTTCAATGCCTTCAGTCGCTTTTTTTCAATGTTTTTGGCGCTTTTGTTATTTTAGTCAACATTCTTTGATGTTTTTTTTTAAACATTTTAATTGCAAAGAGCGCTGCGTTGAACCATCCATGTTATTTTTGGGCAATTTTGTTGAAAGAAACCCACACTTCTGATATAGAAAACTTTGAAAAGGGGTCAGACTTGTCCTGAGGACAACAGGAGGGTTAAAGGTATAATATGTCACTTTTCCGCCTAAAAAATGTCTAAAAACGACTACCTATATGTTTTATATCTTTTCGAGTTGTGTACTTACATAATCACAAATGTTTCCAATAATTAATAAACCCAGACAAATCTGTCATTTTATTCAAGGTAACAGTCAGAAGCTGTCATAAACTGACTTTTTATCCAGTTTTAAGCCACTTCTTTACAATACACTTTCTAGATCTTGGTGGTTTTTAACTACATATTTTAACCGGATGTAGCATTTTGGTCGTCAGGCGTCTCGATCGTAAGTTATCAAAGAAACAAGTGGAGCAAACATTAGCAGCAGCTCTGCTCGCAGACCCTCCGAGACGTCCTTTTCCCGCCGAACAGTGCCGGAGAAACGCTAGACTTCTAGCATGAAAAGTGCTTTATTCAGTGTTTTTACCAGTTTAAATCACCGGGTCCATTTGTTTTGGAGAGGAGAAGACCTCTACGGATAATTCTGCTCCTGGTAAAAACCTCCTGAACAACGAACACTGAAGGAATCCTAACCGGGAGTAGCTGACTGCGAGGACGGCAACAGTGGTGAAGACAACAACTCCCATGATCCCACGCTACTTAAAGATGTCACCAATTGTTTTGACTGAGAGTCCCCTAGTAGCAGAGAACTACATATTGCACGTTTAAAGGAAAGCTTTGACATTTTGGGAAATGCGCTTATACATTTTTTTTGTTGAGCTTTATCTGAGGGCGTCGATACCGCTCTCATACGCTAAATATGAAGCTACCGCCAGCAGGCTGGCTAGCTTAGCTTAGCACAAAGACTGGAAACAGTAGGAAACGGCTAGCCTGGCTCTTTCCAAAAGGTAAGAAAGTCCCCCAACTCTAAAGCTCACCAATGACAATGACAACATTCCCAGACAGTCACGATGTGGAGTTCTTTACAGGGTAGGGGGACACAATTGTGTTATTTTTAATGTTTTTAGTTTGTGCACTAAAGAAACAAATTACGCAATGTTTTTCTTCAACTTTGGACAGAGTAAGGCTAGCTGTTTTCATCTGCTTTCAGTCTTTACGCTAAGCTAAGCTGAACAAACGAGCCAGTGAGGGTTTGTGCGAATGTCTCACCATCCAAGAGGTATCTGGCGCTCAGGTGTATGTTGATGCTGGCGTGGAGGCCGGAGATGAGCCGGTAGAACGCCCTCTTCTCTACACACTGACCTGAGGGACAAAGACAAACACACAGAGAAGAGAGTTAAGAAAAACTGGACAAAAGAACCACTTTTTCTCTCTTCAGGTGAAATGTCAGCTCACCTTCCAGCCAGCTGTAGAAGGTCTTTGCTGTAAATAAATGAACACAATGTTGTGGTCAGACACACGGAGAACAAAACCGACAGTCCAAATAAAGTGAATAGTGGTGAGATGTAACCTCTTACCTTCACTTCCTGAGCTGCTGTGGAACAAGTTGGGAATTAGTGGTCGCTTGATGGTATACGGTCTGTGAGGGGGAAGTAAAGGGACAGAATGATGAACTCTGCTTCTTACTCTTCTCAGATTGGACATTTAAGCAATAGTGTACCGGGCTTCAAATAAAGGCCTTCTGACCTGATTGATACAAAAAGGGTATACTATGCAGTACTCTCCTCAAATTTCCATGTATAGACTACTAAATAATACTAAAGTAATCCCTCTTAATCACCACTTATGACCCACTAGAAGTGTGTGGTGCAGGGGCGATTCTAGGATCAGACCTCTAGGGGGGCTCAGCCCCTAATGAAAATGTGACACAGATACAGTGCCTTGCAAAAGTGTTAAATCTCGATTTTAACGATCGAATCACATGGCGCAGGTGCGTTTAGGGCGTGTCCAAATCCACTTTTGCTAGTTTGACGGCGGAAAAAAGGGTCTGTGTGCTGGGCACATGGTTCAAAAGGGTTGTACTTAGTGTCTTCATTAATCAGAGGTGTGTTTTGGGCGTAACATGCAATAAACCAATCAGTGTCATATCCCATTCCCTTTAAAAGCCAGGCTCGTTTGGACCTTGGCGCACTGCTATTATGATGGCGGATTTGGACCATTATATTTTTATTTGTAATCTTTTGCATGTTTGTGTGCTGCTATCTTCCCTGTGTGTGTGTGTAACAAGCATAGTGTGTGTACGCTGTGCACGACCCTAGGCGCATTTTACTAATTTGCTGTTAAAATAACAATGAAATGCTGCGCTATTGACTTTAGACCAGGTTTTTGTTGGTCAATGGCGTGATCACTTCCCGCTGCCTCAAGATAGCAATACGTCAAGAATTCACCTGAACACACCTCCCTGTAAGACCAGCACGCCCATGGACACGGGCGCTGGACGGGAAATAGACACTTGCGTTTGGCTTTGCGCTGCGCTGCGCCGGGTGCAAGATAGGGCCCTTTATTTAGCTTAAGAAGTAGGAGAATTTTCTCAACACATCGGTTTATCACAAACATTCGACATCAACACATCTGAGGATGAAACTGCCATCTGCAAAGCAACAAAATATCTGAAGATCATCCTCTGATCTGCGCTGTAATCGTTTTTATAATGGGAGTGTTTACTTGAAGCAGTTCTCCTCGTAGATGCTGTTCCAGATCTGCCACGCCTCTGGTCCTCTGTAGGCCGTGAAGCGCTCCGGGTTCAGCAGCAGGTCCACATACTGGGAATCCGGTGACTCCTCATCTGGGAAACAACAACACAGTCAGCTGGAAGTCACTACAACAACTTCCCAACCAAAGAAAACTAAAGAACAAGCTGGAGGAATATGTACACACTGTTATAATAGGCAGCGTTATAATAATCCACCTATAATAATATAATATAATACAATAAGAAACACCTTGCATCTTTCACATCTCAGACTATACTGATATTGCACTATACCTTCACTCTCTTCAATTGTTACTGTATATTTCTTGTAAATTCTATTGTATTGTTATACTGTATACTTAACAGTATTTTTTTTTATATTTCTTACTGTCCTTTCTGTTTTTATTCTTTATATGTTAAGTGAGTGTTGTACTTTGAGAGCAAAGATTAACCAGAGTCAAATTCCTTGTATAACCTGGCCAGTATAGCTGATTCTGATTTTGTTGTGATAATGTTATAGGTATTGTCCCCAATAACTAAATAATAAAATACAATAAAATAAACCAAGATCAGATAGTAACGCACATCATCTTAGCTTCTAATGATCACAAAAACAGAATAAAAATTACATTTTGCAGACTTGTCTTGTGTTCTGAATGAAAAAAAAAATAATTTCAAACGGCAAAAGTATTAACGGAAATTTCACAGTTTAAGGTGTTTTCACTGTTGTTTCAGTTCAATAATTGCAACATCTTTCCAAAAGACGAGTAATTGTGTTAAGTAATCAGGATTTCAATATTGAACAAAAATAATCATGATTATGATTTTACGGGGATGACCCGACCCCGGATAAGCGGACGCAGATGGATGGATATGATTTTATTTTCTCCATAATCGAGCAGCACTACGTCTAGTGTGCACTGAATCAAATACACAAAAGTTTGTTTATGTTTGTTCATCTGGCTTTTTTGCTCAGCTGATTGAAAAGTGCCATCGACCGGGCACCCGGATAGCTCAGATGGTAGAGCGGGCGCCCATATATAGAGGTTTACTCCTCGACACAGCGGGCCCAGGTTCCACCTCTGACCTGCGGCCCTTTGCTGCATGTCATCCCCCCCCCCCCCCCCCCCCCCCTTTCATGTCTTCAGCTGTCCTGTCAAAAATAAAAGCCGAAAATGCCCATCAAAATAAAAAAGTACCGTCGACCACGCAGAAGCGCTCTGCCTCGTCGTCGTGTTTGCTCCAGTTGAGCAGAGCCTCTCTGGTCTCATCGCTGGAAATGAAAACAGAGAAGTCTGTTGGTTCAAACTTTGCCTGTTTGGCTCAATTATTATTTTTACACATAAACCTAATATGACCCAGATATTTTTAAATAGTAAGTATTAGTAGGGCCGTGCAGTTAATCGAAATGTAATCGTGATTATGATTTTGGCTCCAAATGATCACAAAAACAGAATAATCGAGAAAAACTATTATTTAGCTCATTATGCACGTTACATTTGCAAGTAAACTTATTTTCTCTTGTGTTCTGAATGAAATAAAGTTTAAATAGAACAAGTATTACGGCAATTTTCACAGTTGTATGTTTTTTTTACTTTTGATTTATTTAACTTTTCCCACTGTTTTTAAGTTCACTAATTGCAACATCTTTCCAGAAGTCAACAAGTAATCGTGTTAAATTATCGTGATTTCAATATTGACCAAAATAATCGCGATTATATTTTATTCCATAATCGAGCAGCCCTAAGTATTAGTATTTAATGTTTAACAGTGATCTTATATTATCGTGACTCACCTTAAAGAAATATCTACAGCTCCGAGATGCCCCGCCTGCTCACACTCAACCGACTGCTCGTTTAATTCTGCTGAATACTACACACACACACACACACACACACACACACACACACACACACACACACACACACACACACACACACACACACACACACACAGAAAGTGTTACTTGTAATCCTCAAATTTGTTAGAATGCCTTAAAAAGCCCTTATCTAATGTATAGCAGCAGCACCCCCAACATTAGTTATTTGTGGTGATACCATACTTTGCTATAAAGCTCCAGAGTTTATTTCTTCAAATCAGTCTTTTTTTTTTAAATATCTTTTTTTTATACTGCCTCTTAACCCTAAATCTCTTATAGTTTACTCGAAATTACTTATTTATTATCCCAAAATGTGTTATAGTGGGCCAAAACAATTATTTATTTTTTATAATCTCGTTATATTATCACCTCCTATAAATCCCTAAAGCTTTTAGAATCCCCATAATTAGTTATTTATTTAATTACATTACCAAAATCTGGTTTAAACATTTAGGGCTTACTAATAGGCACTGTATTGGAAATGAGTGGTTGCTTGATGGTATACAGTCTGTGTGAGGGGGAAGTAAAGGGAGAGAGTAATGAACTCTGCTTCATTCATCTATTTCCTACATTTCCCAGATTAGACATGGAAACAGTAGTGTACAGGGCTTGAAATGAACGTCACCTAACCTGTCAGATGCAACAAAGTTATTAAGTTATTATGCTGTTTTTAGTCTGGATCAGCAGAAGTACATTTTCAGGATAAAGCCTGACAAAATGAAAGCCCTCTGGCCTGTATGATTTAAAGTGCTCATATTATACTCATTTTCAGGTTCATAATTGTATTTAGAGAATAGGTTTACGTGGTTTAATTTTCAAAAAACACCCTATTTTTGTTGTACTGCACATTGCTGCAGCTCCTCTTTTCACCCTGTGTGTTGAGCTCTCTGTTTTAGCTACAGAGTGAGACATCTCACTTCTGTTCCATCTTTGTTGGGAGTCGCACATGCTGCAGTAGCTAGGTAAGGACTACTAGCTGGTCAGAAGCAGAGTATGAGGGCGTGCCCTGACAGTACCTAGGTAAGGACTACTAGCCAGTCAGAAGCAGAGTATGAGGGCGTGCCCTGACAGTACCTAGGTAAGGACTACTAGCCAGTCAGAAGCAGAGTATGAGGGCGAGTCCTGACAGTACCTAGGTAAGGACTACTAGCCAGTCAGAAGCAGAGTATGAGGGCGTGCCCTGACAGTACCTAGGTATGGGCTACTAGCCAGTCAGAAGCAGAGTATGAGGGCGTGCCATGCTAGCAGCTAGGCGAGCATTATAACGTGTGTTCCAAAGTGACCACATTTGTCTCTGAAGTAAAGGCTGGACTACAATAGAGCTGTTTGGAGCAGTTTGTGAACAGTGTTTTCTGTTGGAGATGGTAAGTCCCTTTGGGGTGGACTTTGGGCTTTTTCACTTTGTAAACCTATAACATGCACAAAAAAGATATATAACACAATAAATAAATAAATAAATAAATAAATAAATAAAGGAAAGGGAAAAGCTAAAAAGCATAATATGAGAAAAAAAATGAACATAGAACTCGAAAAGGATTGCACACTGGGGACTCCTGATCAGCTGACCCTGACTGACTCACCTTCTTGTGGGAGGAGGATCTGATCCCCTCTGGCACTTCGTTCTGCGGGCACACACAATCTTTAGTGAGTCTGATGTGAATACAGGTGAGTGGTTAGTTAACAGCAGGTAGATGAGAGGAGAGGAGAGGAGAGGAGAGGAGGAACTCACAGGAGAGCACGGCTGCACAGCACAGTCCTTCAGACCACAGTGACTGCGGACTGTCCAGAACGGACACGCCTTATTCAGGTTCACCTGTGGAGGATCCAGTCCAAACATTGCATGTATTATTGTCCCGTCTTGTTTATTTTGCAAAATTCTTTTTTCTCCCTTTCTATTTTCTCACACTCCGGTTGACACCAGTGAACTTTCCAGTCTAACTCTCATATCCACCCCCTTCCTTATCCCTCTGTGTGTGTGTGTGTGTGTGTGTGTGTGTGTGTGTGTGTGTGTGTGTGTGTGTGTGTGTGTGTGTGTGTGTGTGTGTGTGTGTGTGTGTGTGTCATGACTCATGTCATGATGCAGAAATATCTGGCTGTGGACACTTAAATGATGATTAATTCGTAATTACAGTTTCCCGTTTTTTTCTAAAATGAAATGAGGGTGGTGTCCAAATTAAAGTTCAGTTTAAATGCTGCCATTTAAGATAAACTTACTGTCTGATAACTGAAGTTGAGTGTCATCACTCTCCTTCATCTATTATACAAATGTATACGTTTATGATGCATCATTTTGTGTTATTAGTTAGGCCTATTGTTATATATTTTGAGTCTTTGTTAATTATGAGTTGTTAATAATTGCTATTATTACGCTACGTGGGTGTCTGTGTGTGTGTGTGTGTGTGTGTGTGTGTGTGTGTGTGTGTGTGTGTGTGTGTGTGTGTGTGTGTGTGTGTGTATTTTATCCATCAGGTCGCCTCACCTTGTAGAACCTGAAATAGTCGGACTCCAGAAGAGTTTGAAGTTTGGAGAAAAGCTGGTCGTTGTTAAAGCCATCGATGGTCTCCACATCACAAGTGCAGTCATCCAGGTCTCCTGTGACCTTCGTTAGACACAAAACACACGCACAACTTCTTATCTACTGAGCATTTCTTTCAGAGTAGAGCCGCAACAATTTATCGATAAGTCGATCAGTTGTCAACAATGGAATTAATTACCAACTATTTTGATCATCTTTTAATCGGTTTGAGACATTTTTTATATATAAAAAAAAGTAAAAATGATCTGATTCCAGCTTCTTAAATGTGACTATGTTCTAGTTTCTTCTCTCCTCTGTGACAGTAAACTGAATATCTGTGAGTTGTGGACAGAACAAGACATTTGAGGACGTCATCTTGGGCTTTGGAAAACACTAATCAACATTTTCGGGACATTTTATAGACCAACTAATAATTTATAGATCAACTAATCGATTAATCGACATGTTTTGTGTGCAAACATTAATTTGTAAAGCAACTAAAGCTGTCAGATAAGTAGGGAAGTAAAAGGTACAGTATTTGCCTCTGAAATGTAAGGCTAGTTGAGTGGAAATGATGACACAAATGCCTAAAAATGAAAATACTCAAGTAAACTACAGTAAAAGTACCTCAAATTTGTACTTAAGTAGGCCTACAGCACTTGAGCAAATGCACTTAGTTACTTTTCACCACCATTAATAAAGGCATGTATAATTTACCACATATAGGCCTGCATGGGTTTATTTTTTAAACAACACAGGTTAGTTAAAGTTAATATTATTGTTTTAAGATAATTTTGATTGGCCATTTTTAGGCCTTTATTTCCACAGGACAGATGAAGACATGTAAGATGAGAGAGGGGGAATGACGTGCAGCAAACGGCCGCTGGTCGGAGTCGAACCCGCGACCGCTGTGTCAAGGAGTAAACCTCTATATTTGTGCCCGCTACCAACTGACCTAACCCGGCCACAGGTTAGAATACATTTAATTGCTCAAGCAGGTGGATGTCTTAAATACAAGCAGGCCTATTTGAAGAGGGTAGAAAGAAGTCACATTACAACGGAAACTACATGCAGAATATTAAACATACCGAGCAACAACAAATGTCAGGTTAGTGTGAGCGGCGGGGGCTGACCTGACAGAAGCACCTGCTGTCCGCACATCCGGACACCTGGAGGAGGAGCAGGAGGACCAGCAGCTTCTTCTTCATAACGAAGTCCGTCTGAAAACTACACCATACACGCTCTGGAATTAGCTTAACTTCTGTAGTTTATCAGAGGAATATGGGCGGACCAATATGGGTGAAAGGCGGTGAACTGATGCCAAGTTTTGCTCTTCCTAGTTCCTCATTTCCAGTCCGCTACGTGTGATACGTGACAGGTTGACCAGCAGCTTGAATCCCACGCTGTCAGACTCGCCGTAATCCTCGCATCGTGTTTACAATCAAACACGTTGCCCTGTCATCTGTTTTTAGCTTAATCTTCTTTTCTTTTTTTTTGGTCAACTGGAAGTGCATTTTCTTCCTGTTCGCGCACAAAACAATCCGTCTGAAACCTTCAGCATGTCCAAAATACAGCCTAAATACTTTCTCCATTACCTATTATACACCGCAAATAATATCCACACATATATATTTTAATTTAATATTATACAGGCCTATATTTTTTATATACACTGGAACAAACACATAGCCCTATTTTCCAAACTGATATGATTGCATTATTTCACGGCCGGATAATATAAGTCATTTTTTATAAAGTGTTGAGAAATAATATCTGCGAACTGATAACCAAACTCTATTCAGTTTTCTCCTGTTTTATGATATTAAAATGTTTTTTGCATGTGTTTATGTACAGTTCAGTTTAAAGTAGGCGGCGTCTTTGTAATGTAATAACATTAGTCAGCCACACGGCGGAGCTAGAGGACACTCATTTATTTACCTCTACACTTAAAGGGACATTCCTGCTGAAAACAGGGCTGGGTTTCTGACACCAGGACAAGTTGACTTTTAGTGGTTCTTACAGAACAGCGACGCTACAAACATATGATGATCTTATAGACCATGATGCATCGCTGTAGATTAAACTACCCAACAGTATATAAAGGAGTTCAAATGAGCACAACCTTAAACATCTACAGCACTAAAATGCAACATTAATGCAGCAGGAATATGAATCCAGAAACATCAGATATAATAGGAAAACACTGACAGGGAACATTTTACTGCACAACAATACACAGCCTACTTTACTTGGCATACTTTAAGTACATTTTGATTGTTTTTATGAAATGGGGGTTTGAATGCAGGACTTACTTTTCCAACCAACAGTCCAAACCCCAACAATATATAAGAACATTTTAAATGATTAACAAAACATCATCTTTTATAAACACTTAATGTGTTAGGCTATGCAAAATGAATACATTTGTAAAGTAACTAAGGCTCTCAAAAAATAAAGTGGAGGTAAAAGTACAAAATGTGTCTCTATTGCGAAGTAGAAAGTAGAAAATGTATAGTGGAAAGTAACTAAGTTTGTTCTCTCTCTCTCTCTCTCTCCCTCTCTCTCTCTCTCTCTCTCTCTCTCTCTCTCTCTCTCTCTCAAATCACAATCACAAATCTACCTGTACGAGTACAAATAAAGTAACCTGAAGTAAACTGTACTTACAGTAAGTGCAATTTGAAGGTACTTTATTTGAGTATTTCTATGTGATGCTATTTTATACTTCTACTCCACTACATTTACCTGACAGCTTTAGCACTAGTTACTTTACAGATTCAGATTAATAGGCTAATACACATTATAATTAGGATGTATTTTTATTGTAATTGCTTAATTTTGGGGGGAATTCACAAGCTACCCAGCAGTATAATAAAGTATTTCAAATTAGCTCAACCTTTACACACACTCAATATTAAAAAGATGAGTACATTATTGCATCACTGATTACAATAGCTACAATAATATAATATACCTAAGTTTGTAATGGACCATTTTGCATGATGAACACTTTTACTTTTGGTACTTTCAGTTTATTTAGATGCTAAATACGTTTGAATTCAGGACTTTTACTTGTAACAGAGTATTTCTCCTCTTATTGCTACTTTTAATTAAGTAGAAGATCTGAGTACTTAGTAGTTACTGGGTGAATGCAATTTCACCACTGAAACTCATTATATGTTTTAACATAAAGTTAATCCGTAAAGAACTATAGCTGTAAAATATAAAGTAGAAGTAGGCCAATTAAAAGTAAACTATGGAAGTGTAGGCCTACTTTCCACCTCTGCTTATCTCAGTAGGCTATGAGTCTCTCTCTCTCTCTCTCTCTCTCTCTCTCTCTCTCTCTCTCTCTTCTCTCTCTCTCTCTCTCTCTCTCCCTCTCTCTCTCTCTCTCTCTCTCTCTCTCTCTCTCTCTCTCTCTCTCTCTCTCTCTCTCTCTCTCTCTCTCTCTCTCTCTCTCTCTCTCTCTCTCTCTCTCTCTCTATTTTGGTGCTTCTTCGCGCTGCCAAGCCCCTGACGTAATGCTCCGCTGTTAATGATTAGCATGTGGAAACGAGCAGCGTGAGCCTCCCTGCATCAAGGCGGCAGAAATGCAACCGGATGTTTTCATGTGCCTGCCTTCAAAATAAAAGCCGTTGGCATTTGTCAAACAGTTGATTGATGTTGCATACAACAACAAAAAAACACCAAGATAGTAAGATTAAGTGCATGTATTCATTTTGTTTTGGTAGAACTATGAATATATAGCAAACTGTATAACAACTTTTTGGTAGATAAATGTAGAGTAGCATGTTGTTCTAAAGTCTTATCTCTAATTTAGAAATATTAAATGTGAATATTGTAATAATGTTTTAATTAGTGTTGCTGTGTCTGGGTCACTGCTCTTTGTGACTATATAAGTGTATATATATATATATATATATATATATATATATATATATATATATATATATATATATATATATACATAGGCTATATGCAGCCCACCAATGTCAATTTATTTGTATAGCACCTTTCACTACACGTAAACCCAAAGTGCTTTACACTGATTCTACTATCTGTTTTTATTTAATGATCATTACTGTTAACCTTACTTAGCATTGTATTATTGTAATTTTATATTTGCACTCTTTATAATTCCATTGTTGCTCTCAAGTCAAGTGAAATTCTATGTGTAAATTGTTTGGCTTCGCCGCACTGCAGTACTTTATTTTGAAAGCTTTTACCAGAAGTTATGCGCTGCTTCCGTTCATCTTGACTGTGGTGGTTTAGACCAGAGCAGCCGAGCAGCCCGTCTGCTGGGGAGAGACAGAGGAAAAGTTAGTCAAGATGGCAAATCCCACAGACCCGGAGTGAAGGGGCACCGCTCCCCGATAAAAGCTGAGCTGTCGCCCGACCTGAGACAAACACAACGATGCAAACTGCTCCAGGAGGTGAGAACCATCCAGGTCGGTTAACCGTTTCTCCGACAATTCAAACTGAAGTTTCTAAAAAAAAGATTTCGTTGTTTTGTCCACTCTCCTTTTCGGCTTCAGTATTTATCCAAGAAAGAAAATGCTAACGTAACCTTTGCTATCTATCAGATCCAGACTTAATGTTAAAATTACACAATGTTACCAGTTAACTAGCTAAATGTTTTTCATTTGAGTTAGCTAGTGGCAACCGTTAAGGGATTTTTATACCGCCGCGCGGCAACCGCCCTGACAACCGCCTACCTGCAAGAGCGTTTCCGAAAAAGCAAAGCGTTATTAAAAGCGGTTCCTGCCGCCCGGCGGTTACCGCCAGAAGTTCAGCACGGAGACTCAGGGCGGCAGAACAAAATCTGCGTGCGTTCACAAAACCGTTTCACCTCTGCCGCTTTCTCCTCATTGAAATGACTGGAGGCTGCGAGTTATCGCGCGGCGGTGTGAAAGGTCCTTTCATGTTAGTCGTTTTGCTGACGGTGTTCGGAGTAGTAACTTTGCTTACGTTAAAGTTAAACAGTTCTTCCATTGGAAATATCTAGACAGAAAAGGGGATACCATATAAATAGATATGGGGGATACAGATAAGGTTGTATTTGTTCTTTTTACAAACTGCTCTCACACACACACACACACACACACACACACACACACACACACACACACACACACACACACATTCACCACCAGTCATTCCCTGTGTGCTGATGAAGCAAAGTGACAGTTTTAGACAGCGATATTCTGCTCCTAGCTTACTCTCCGGTATTTCTTCTCTTCTTGCTAAAACTCACAACTACAGTCAGTACTCGGTTTTAAAATACAGCTTTATAAGACTAACCTGTCATTAAAATAACGGAGGGAAGTCGCTGCGAACGTCTCTACAGCAGCACACAGCCCTGCCAACGGCCGCCGTCGGTAACCCGGCGTCCTTCCTTTGGAAAATTCCGGGATGCAGCGCCAGTAGTACCGACAGCTGTATTTTTAGGAATGGGTGGATAGCAAAAACGAAAAATATTTATTTTTGTCTCGGCGGTGAATGCCACAAGCCCATAGGCGATGGCGAGGAGGCGACCTATAAATGCTTGTATGAGTTTTTGAAGGCTGTTTTTTTTTTTTTTTTTTTTTTCCCCTATTGCAGCAGCACAAAGTCTGCAGAGCTGAAGCAACAGGGACACTGTCGCATTTCTAGCGAGTCTGTCTGCTCTCACTGTAAAAGTCCTTGCATATGTATACAAGAGAGGTGTGTACAAAGAGCCACAGAGAGCTTTGTCTGTTACAAATGTGTTTTTTTCTGTCGGTTACAAATGTGTTTTTCCCCCACCCCCCTTCCCTAACTTCTAACAACCTCTTGCAGGCTTATGAGGGATTCCCTGAAGAAAAATGCCAGTGAGGCTAATGTGCTGATGTGACACAGCGTGTGCTGGAAGAAAGCTGACTCATCAAATATCAATCCCTCTGGGAGCAACAAAGCAACAGAGAGCAGCTCATATCACCTAATGCCTAGCTAGAAGAGAGCCTTGCCACCCCCCCACACAAACACACACACACCAAGGGAGATCATCAGACAGGACAAGACATTGCACAAACCCCCCTCCAGCAGGAATATATGCAGCACCGACTGCAGGCAAAACAAATTTTGGCACCAGAAGGCCTAACAGTGACTGCTGCCCTAGCCGCCGGCAAAGCTAAGAATGGCATCACAGCGCTTCAGCTGAACCCCCCCAACTGACTGACCCCTCCCTGTGTATAGAAACATCAACAATCAGCTGATAAGACCACCGTCATCCTCCGTCAGTTTTACCCCAAACCAGGGAGGTCGCTCCTCTCAGCCCAGCCCGGGACCACTACAGTCAGCACGCCTTTCTCCTCCCCTCGCAGACCATGATGTTTCGCGATCAGGTGGGCGTGCTAGCCAGCTGGTTCAAGGGGTGGAATGAGTGCGAGCAGACGGTGGCTCTGCTGTCCCTGCTGAAGAGGGTGAGCCGGACCCAGGCCCGCTTCCTGCAGCTCTGTCTGGAGCACTCGCTTGCCGAGTGCACCGAACTGCAGGTCCTGGAGGGAGAGGCCAACAACCCAGGTAGGGCAGCCAGCTGCTCAGACACTTTCAACTGCTACATTACATTACATTACGCTGACGCTTTTATCCAATTGCTATATATATCAGAGGTTGCACGCCTCTGGAGCAACTAGGGGTTAAGTGTCTTGCTCAGGGACACATTGGTTGACGTATCGCAGTGGGAATCAAACCCAGATCTCCCACACCAAAGGCATGTGTCATACCCACTGCACCACCACCACCGTCTACATCATCCACTAAGACGTAATGCATTTACAGGCATTGACAGACCAGAGTCATTGGTCTTTTCTTTTTTCTTTCTCAGACTGCATTTGTCTCCTCATGTTGGTCTTACTGTGAGGTCAAGGAACTACGAAATAATACATTTACGTCATGAATATTGGCAAACAAACACTTTATTTTGTATCTCTAGGACTCATTTGAACATATTTCAAACTGCTGGGAATTGGCACAGAAGAGAATAGAGCTGTTTTTTTTTTTTGTTGTCTTCAAGCAGTAGATCTTCTACACTTTAGTAGTTGAGTTTTTCTGATATTTATAGTTGATGCCACTGTTGAGTGTCACAGTACTTCTGCTTCAGGCTGCATACTCCTTATTTTCCTGATGAGAAAGAGAGAAACAGTAGTCATGTTTACAAGCGTACTCCATTTTTTCCTCTTTTGCCCACTCATTAAAAAATTCAGAGGGCTTTCAAGGGCATGTTTTCCCAAAGGACTGTAGTCCCCTGACCCTGGAACAAAAACATATAGGCTCCACGCAAACATTAGAAGACATTTTCTGTCCAAAACATTCCTGCAGATCCACCAAGAGTAGTTTTAGCTGAATCACTGATGGTATGAAATGATGGTAGCCAGTCAGCAAATGATTGTGGATGGAGGTTGGGGTCGTGCAGGGTGTTAGCTCAGCTGGCACTGTGGCTGGCAGTCAGTGTGCCAGCCTATAGCGCTGTAGCCGTAGAAATATGATGGATACATTTTTTTATTTATTTCTGTGGCTGTAGCTTTCTGTAAAGCACCCAAGGGGTCTTCTGGCTGGGATTTGTTCCATCAGACTGCAGCGTGGCCATGGAAACAAAAACCCTGGCAACCAACTGGGCTCATGAAAAATAGAAAGAAGTGCTGCGATGGAGAGCAGGCATCTGTGTGTACCTATGGCAACATCTGCATGCGTTAACACATCTGCTGGCTTACACTGGGGTGACATAATGGCCCTGCCCCGCAGTGACACTCGCACATATTACAGCGAGTTTCCATCTGGGTTTACAATGGGTAGTGGCTGCAGTTAACGCAGGCTGGTCTTTGCTGTTGTTTAATATGACGCTGGAGACATCAAAGCGCACTACGCTACATGACGTTTCCTCCCAAAGTCAGGCTGGCTCATACTGTCAGAGACCAAAGCAGATTGACTCAACAACAGGTTCTTTTTTTATCTTTTAGTTTTTAGAATACAGTGCATCATCAAATATGTGTGAGTCAAAGAGACATTGTCTTGTGATCTTTGTGGTGATACTTGAATCACGGTCATAATTCACTCTCGTGTGAATCTTAATTTCCCAGCTAGCAAGACTGATTTATGTTGTGGGTGGAAATGAACCATGAAAGAAACGTCTGTGGGTGAAACAGGCTAGTTTTTAGTTTTTTTGCAGCGTGTGATTATTGATTTGCACAATGGACACGTTGGTGTTAATTTCGTCAGACGAGATGAGACCAAATGCATTCGTCAACGACCTTTTTTCCATTAGAGATGGCCCGATACCATTTTTTGCTTCCAGATTCCGATACCTGAATTTGTGTATCTGCCGATACCGAGTCCCGATCCAATACCAGTGTGTCATATATTTTATTATGTTTTAACAGCTGTATACTACTATCCCTGTATGGATGTGATATGATATATAACAGCTGTATACTACTATCCCTGTATGGATGTGATATGATATATAACAGCTGTATACTACTATCCCTGTATGGATGTGATATGATATATAACAGCTGTATACTACTATCCCTGTATGGATGTGATATGATATATAACAGCTGTATACTACTATCCCTGTATGGATGTGATATGATATATAACAGCTGTATACTACTATCCCTGTATGGATGTGATATGATATATAACAGCTGTATACTACTATCCCTGTATGGATGTGATATGATATATAACCGCTGTATACTACTATCCCTGTATGGATGTGATATGATTTCTATCTTTGTTGTCGGTCTGGGTCAGGTTAAACTTTTTGTGAAACACGAACAAACGATGAACGCCCCGGAACTTTCTTTTATTATGCAGTTTGACAGTCCGTTATAACAGCAAAAGAACAAACTACTTTAACGTAGACTGTATTTAGGGCTTTATTACGTGGTATCGGATCGGGGCATAAACTCCAGTACTTCCTGATACCAGTGTTTTAGGCAGTATCTGAGCCGATACCGATACTGGTATCAGTATCGGAACATTTCTATTTTCCATGACTAAGACGAGACCGCACCAATGGTCAAAAAACACTGACTAAGACTAAATTAACATGCATTATTGTTGACGAAAAAAGGCGAGACTAAAATGTTTTCGATCGTCTACTTTTTCATCATGAGATATTCAGCTGTTACGCCTTCAAAATATTCCGAATGAGTTTGTGCTGTTGCTGCCAGCCTCTGTCGTTTCTCATACAACACTTCTCTCCAAACTATCCATCTCTGAGCTCAGATCGCTGTCTTTCTGTTTTCCTTGCCTCTCCTTTTTCTACTGACGGAGTGTAATGACCAGCGCGTCTGACTGCTTGCTGTCATTGTTGTGCTCATTTGCGTGTCGTTGGCCAGCTGATGACAGATTCGCTGATGGTCTTTTATTCGGGATCGATGTGTCGTTTCTCAATGTTCGGTTCGACGGAGAGAGTTTGATTGGGCCATTGATGGTTGACGTGCTCTCTCAATTATTCTTTGTGTGATACTGTACAGTGAGTGGTGCATGTGTGACAGAGGTGAGCTACACATTCTCGCTTTGTTTACATATGAACGTGTTGTGCGTCAGTTTCATGCTGTCTTTGCGTTTCAGGGCCGTAGACGGGGTCAGGGGTTCCGGTGTTATCAGAAATAATCTCAGAATTAATTTGTTATTTAAAAAAAGACTAAAATGTTTTTGCCTAAAACTTGACTAACAAAAAAAGATATCTGAATGACTAAATATGACTAAAACCAACAAGGACATTTGGCAGAAGACTAAGACTAAATTAAAAATAGATGACAAAATTAACACTAGGACACGTACACTTAGCTGTTAAGTGTACGTGTCCTAGTGTTAATTTTGTCACCTATTTGTTAATAACAGATTGGATGGCTGGACAGGGAGACAAATATTGTCACATTTGCTTTGATTTATACATTATTTAGTATGAATTGACCTTGACTTACAAAGACTTCATTTAACACTACATGATGGCTTTCTGGAAGTTGAATGTATTGCAGACAGAACAGAGAAAAATGAACACATAAGCAAACAATTTAGGCATCACATTTAGTTTTTAGGCCTGAATAATGCTGGTGCTTGTTTCTTTTTGCTACACACTCAGCACATTCTGCGACCTAATTTTATTTCATTTCCCTTTTCATAATTGCAGGATTTTAGCTGTTTATACATAACTTGCTTTACCACAAATCATGTAAAGCCAGGTTGTTCCCAAACCAACAACTCAAACAGAATCGCTTTTCAGCTGATTCAGTGTCTTAAAAATGAGTCTGGTTCAGCATTAGGGCTCGTGCTATTTATTTCTTTGACTTTGTACAGTATAAAGAATTTCACCCAACATAATGACCCGATGAGATCACTGAGAAACTCACTGTCCAGGCTTTGTACCGCTGAACAGACTGATGACAGCGGCCTGCACTCTCCGTGTTGGTTTTGCAATCACTTACTACATCTACATGAATAGTATTTCAACTTCTGACTCAAGAAAATGTTCTTCGTAGTGCTTCAGTCTCATTAATTCAGGTAAGGTCAAGACGCAGAACAAAGCAAACTACATACAAACTTATAGTTTAAGTTAAAGTCACTTTTTTGTCTGAAGATGAGTACTTCCAACAATTTTCCCCTTTCACACCGTGGGCGGGTCGATTTTAGCGTGAATGGCACACGACCAGGTAGGGCTGGGCGATATGGAGAAAATCAAATATCACGATATTTTTGACCAAATCCCTCAATATCGATGCCTCAACGATATTGTAGTGTTGGCTATTGGTGCTTTCACACAATATTTATACAATGAGATTTTTCATAAATAATCATCAGTAATGTGGATATAATGACAGAAAGTGGGAAAAGGCAAATAATAGAACAGTTACAACAGTCTGGTAACAGAAAATGACATCCCTTTACTGTAATGCAGCCTTTAAAACCAGGAAAAGACACTTATGTCATATTACAATATCCAAAATCTAAGACGATATCTAGTCTCATGTCACGATATCGATATAATATCCATATATTGCCAGCTCTACGACCAGGGTCGTTAACCACCAGGGCGGGACAAATTACGTCATTGGTTGAAAATGGGGGTGCGCAGTCGTGACGCAATTGTCACAGGTCGGACAAAAAAACCAACCCAACAACACATTTTTGTCTCCCTGTGCTTTAGAACGCAACTGCTGAAGCAATCAGAAAACGTTTTATTTCAGTCCGTGTTGACGGGCTTGGTTTGAATTGACAACGAGCTCTGTCCCAATGGAGTCATGCTTAAGGAGATTTTAATGGACTCCTAGCTTCTGTATCTCCCAAATAAAATTTTGGGCCACGCCCTTGACTTTTCTCCCACCTCTGTCAGTTTGTGGTCGCTTCCTGTTCGCTGATTCAGCTGAGTGCGATGGAATCAGCGGGCCTGTTTCAGCGCTGTGGACTTAACGTCAGGACACATGCTGCTGAAAAGAGGGAGCTTGAGAAGGTTGTCTGGTTACGTGATCCCTCTGGTATGTTGTGGTAGCTTGTTTGAGTGCTTATGTGCTAGACTAAGGCAGATACATTGGTCTGCTGTTTTACCAGGCTTATACTGATCTTGTATTGATTATGGAATATTTTCCAGTTGGAAGTTATTTTGTGTGTGTGTGTGTGTGTGTGTGTGTGTGTGTGTGTGTGTGTGTGTGTGTGTGTGTGTGTGTGTGTGTGTGTGTGTGTGTGTGTGTGTGTGTGTGTGTGTGTGTGTGTGTGTGTTTTTAACTACAGTTGTGGGGTCCAAAAACCGGGAATACAGTATACTTGTGGGGTCCGACCAGCTTTGTGGGGCCAAAATGCTGGACCCCACAAGGTTAAAGGGCTGTTTGAGGGTTCAGACTTGGTTTTAGGGTTAGAATTAGGTTAAGGTGAGGGTAAGGGTTAAGGTTAGGCCTTTAGTTGTGATGGTTAAGGTGAGGGTAAGGGGCTAGGGAATGCATTATGTCAATGACGGGTCCCCACAAAGATAGTGAAACAAACGTGTGTGTGTGTGTGTGTGTGTGTGTGTGTGTGTGTGTGTGTGTGTGTGTGTGTGTGTGTGTGTGTGTGTGTGTGATTAAAAGACTCACCTTTCTTTAAAAAGCTGCTGCCCTAGAATAATTTGTTTTACTAGCTTTTAACAAGAATAGGAGAAAAACACAGAATTATTTTGGGAACGTACCATAAGTCTAAAAATAGCTATTTGAAAATCCTTTCAAGCAACTCTTCAGTATCTGTTTCAAGTTGTTAATCACCATAAGCAAGACCACAAATCGTTCGCAGGTTAAAAGAGCTTTGGGTGCCCGGATAGCTCAGTTGGTAGAGCGGGTGCCCATATATAGAGGTTTACTCCTCGACGCAGCGGGCCCGGGTTCGACTCCGACCTGCGGCCCTTTGCTGCATGTCATTCCCTCTCTCTCTCCCCTTTTAATGTCTTCAGCTGTCCTATATAAATAAAGGCTGAAAATGCCTATAAAAATAATCTTTAAAAAAAGAGCTTTTCTCAGACCATGAGCCCCTCCTGCACAATTGTTAGTCTACTAACAGCTTAGTAATGAGTGCAGGATGATTTGGTGCTGGTGCAAAAATGAGAGTTGCAGGCTGTTAAAGGGTTAACATGCAGCTGTAAGTCTTGGGCTGAGTGGAAAAGCGCAACTATTTGGAAAGCGGTGTACAAATGAATGGAATCCTCAGTGACCTACTTCCCTGAGCGGCTGAGAGGCGGCCTTGTTTTGGGACCCAGCGAGTGATGCGACTTTATTTGCGACTTGAGATGCAATTGTAGTCAATGGGGGGGGGGGGGGGGTCACTATCTCACTGAAAGACAGGCAGAGTTGCATCACACAGGATTTAGTTTTATTGTAGTTTTTCATGTTATTTTTTTAGATTGTCATGTTCTTCCTTCCTCCTGTGAGTAATTTGGTATAACTTTTAAGAGTTTGTGCAGTTTCAAGCTTCGGCATTTCTGTCTGAACAGCCCAGTACCGGTGTGTATGGTGTTCAGACCTTACCCTAAGTCAACTAGGGAGATGCCATTCACAATCCTCCCGACCAAATCGCCTCACAGATTTAAGCGTTTTTGGATGAAGAAACCACAGAGTGAAAGTTTAAATCCTGGTTGTCTTCTGTGATTTTTGACGGGGGTAATCTGTAGCCTGTAGCGTTCCACTTGTGGTTATTAAGGAATGTAACTTCCTGTTTTTCCTCCCCCTCTTAAGGAGAACAAAACTTCTTTTGAGACGATCCCAAGAGGGACGATATCGGATCAAGTTGAGAGGACATGAATAGTGAGCGTCTGAAGGACGACGCACACACACGCGCACAGGGTGTAGGCTTAGTGTAAGGGGTGGGGTTAGGACAGGACAGTGGACCTGGTGTTCTGAATGACTAACTTTCTTTTCGTGCGCTGTGGTGTATTGCTGACCTGGCCCGCACGGCTGTTTGAGCTGGAAGGAGGCAGGCAGCGATTCGATATGTACTGTAGCAGCTGTGTTGAAGAACTTGATGGTGACAGAGCTAGAGCTCTGTGTTTGGGAGGAGTGTCAGCAGTCGCTGTGTTCCATTTGAGAATTCATCCATTTCAGTTTCGTAGTCCCAAAATGTCTTTTGATTTGGTCTCCATCTGTGTTCTTACAATGTTTTTTGCCGTGGCTGTTTTTGTACTGTCCAGAAATCACAGTGTACTACATAATGCTGCTAGTTAACTGTTGTGTTAAAGTCCCCCTCCATTTAAAAAGAAAAAAAAAAGAAATTGAATTAGGAAAAATATCACCAAAATAGACATCCTGCCGTCTACAGTTTTCAGAAAGGTAATACTCAGGACCACACGGAATCTGCGGACGCAGAATTCCACAGAACTTTCCGCAGATTTTAAACAAATTCAAAAAATGTAAACAAAACTCAGAATGTTAACAAGTCCCCACCCCAAGCAGAAAAACTGTCCGCTAAATTCCACAGATATTCATTCTAGATCACCGCTGAAAACTGTAAACATTCATCCACACATTCCGCTTGGGTCTGTAAAACTTTATTTATGTTCATAAAAAAGCCTTTCATAACAGTTAGTATTGGAGATTAAAATATGCTGTCATTGTTTGCACACGATCTAATGTACCGTCAGTATGTACAGTTTGTGAATGACAACAGAAAGAGATGAGTGATGGCAGAACCTGAAGGCTCGGTCTATCTTTTGGTATCATGAAAGGATTTCCCAAAGCATGTCAATGGAAAAACATCTGTATTTACACCTGGAAGCCCCAAATCCTCAGAAATGTCAGTATTATACAAAGGGGTGGGTGGGAGAGGGGTTATATCAGTGGAAAATTTGAAATGAATTAGGGCTGCAGCTATCGATTCTTTTTGTAATCGATTAGTCTATTTTTTTTTTTATTTATTTTTTTTTTTACAGTTTTTAAACAACCAAAACTAGACCTATATGTAAATATTAGTTATACTTAACCTATTTTCATTTATATATTTGATTATATTGTCACACAGCTCTGTTACACTTATGCTATGAGATCGTTGATGAGAGAGAGAGAGAGAGAGAGAGAGAGAGAGAGAGAGGGAGAGAGAGAGAGATGCAACGCGTCAGCTCAGATCGTGGTCACCACTACGTATTTTCTTGTCTTTGATTTTGGTAGTTGTTGTGTTTGATGTAGTTTCATCGTCCATACGACTCTGTGATTTACTTTTGTCGGTCCTCTTCGTGGAATGGATGATTAAGTTAGACTCAATGTTTTCTGTTGAGATGCTAAAGCACTGACGTCGTGCTATTATTGTGGTAAGCTAGTTTGATTTTGCAGTAGACACACTGTACAGAGTTTTAGTTTGAATTACGTTTGAACTGATTCCAAACTTTGGACCCTTCCTGTGGTCTCCTCCAGCCTGTCTCTTCTCTTAGCCCCTCACTAGTTACCTCTGGCATGTGTCGCCAGCAGCAGACTGAGCCGTCTGGTGTGCGACAGTAGCAGAAACACCGTCCGTCAGCGATACAACGTTAGTAACATTGATTTAACCAAGCTTCAAGGCAAGTCATTTTGCATCGAGGATTTTTTGTAATCGAATTATTCGAGTTATTCGAGGAATCGTTTCAGCCCTAAAATGAATGTAGGTCAAAATATGACTTCTAGTTAAAGAATTTACATTTCACAGGAGCTGCCGGCACTAGCTTTATGTCTAATATTGTAGAGAGAGAGAATACTTTTTGCATTCGTCTGTGTGTAAGATGATTGACATGGAGGGAAAGTCTGCGTTGTATAATGGCAAGTATTACTCAGTGAATTCCTGTTGCACTCTCTGCCTAAACTAGGTCTGATGAAAACCTGGGCTGGAATTCAGCATTCCTGGCTTAGGCGGTAAACGGTTCCGGTGTTGGGGATACTGTCTAGGAATGTGGGCACGTCGGAGCACACTTGAGTCAGGCGCTCGGCGAGAGTTGGCTGGGGGCTTTTCCAGCGTGGGGGGAAAAAAACACAGTGGAAAAGGAAAACTGATTCCACCTTTTAGTGGAACTAAGGTCTCCTGAGTACACCGCGGTATGGAGAGGGGGTGGGGGGTTGATGAAGGGAAAAGATGAAGACTCAGAGAATACTGGTGCCATTTACAGCTGAAGCTCATTCACTCCTTTCTCTGCTCTTCTGGTCTAACGTTCCCAAAGTTTTTAAATACTGACTTGCTTTTGAAAGTCCAGATTTGATGGTGTCCTGGCCAACACCCAATGAAAGAAGGTTAAGTTTATAAAATGTTTTTGATTTTGTTTGTTTTTTTCCTGGGGGAGAATTACACTTCTGCCAACCACTTAGGCCCTCACAGAAATATATTTACCGTGATCAGCATTGATCTAACACTTAATGGCACCATGAAATAATAAAACAGAATCTTTGACCAAACCAATTCAATGCTTCATGATTTTAAAAAACAAACACCGGTATCATCCTTTTTTACTTGAGTCTGATGTAGTTATCCTGCTCTGCCAAAGGAATATCTATAAATACTGGGCTCTGTAGAGATACTGATTAAAGTGGAAGTGATCTGATCTCATTTTTCACACATTTTTTTTTATATTTGCCAACACCCTTTGTGCCTTTTCTAAACATTTAATTGGCCAATCTGTCAAAGAGAGAGTGATGGAAAGAGAAAACTCCTGTCTCTGGTTTGGGCGCCAAACTATTTCATCGCACCCACGCATGAGCAAACAGTTTATTTCTGGAAGTTGACGGCGTGTTCTGTGAACTCGTACTGAACCTCAGGAATGGGGACAGACAACCTGCCAAAACAACCAGAAGGGAAAACGAAATAAAGCTCATCTTTTCCCCTCTATAGCAAAGGGTGTGTGTGTGTGTGTGTGTGTGTGTGTGTGTGTGTGTGTGTGTGTGTGTGTGTGTGTGTGTGTGTGTGTGTGTGTGTGTGTGTGTGTGTGTGTGTGTGTGTGTGTGTGTGTGTGTGTGTGTGTGTGTGTGTGTGTGTGTGTGTGTGTGTGTGTGTGTGTGTGTGTGTGTGTGTGTGTGTGTGTGTGTGTGTGTGTGTGTGTGTGTGTGTGTGTGTGTGTGTGTGTGTGTGTGTGAAGTCAGGCTCTTGGTATTGTATCTGAGAGGTGGACGATGTCACTGATAGCAGGGATTAAGCAATCACGTACTTCATAAATCCTCAAGGTTTAGTTTCTCACCAAACCCTTCTGTGCTCCTTTAGAACTCTGCTCCCAGCTTTTCTTCCCACATCAAGTTGGATTACTGCGCCATGTGTGTATCTGTATATGTTTACACCCAGCCTTAGGGCTGGGCGATAATTCAATATGATAATTGATAGTCTTTCAGTGGAATCATATCATGATGAAATCATATATCGTGATATACAATTACGTTAATCTAAATTGATATCATTTGAAGAATTGCGGATTTGTTTAACATCACACTATTTTTGTGCATGCATGCAGGGCTGCAGCTATCGATTATTTTAGTAATCGAGTATTCTACCGATTATTCTATCGATTAATCGAGTAATCAAATAAGAAATACTTTTGTTTTATTGAAGAGCGATAATATACAATAGTTTGGTTTAATTTTCGGAAAAAGTTACATTTATCATCACAATATCATCTCTCATAAAACATATTAAGTGCCATATGACACTGTTTTTAAAGAAAACATTTTCTAAAATGCAATAACCTCAAACTAAGGCATACATTAAACATACATAAACATGACCTTAAGTTGTGCAATTTAACTATGACCTATGACTGATCTGTATATAGGCCTATATGTAAATATTAGTTATACTCAACCTATTTTCATTTATATATTTGATTACAATATCACACAGCTCTGTTACACTTATGCTAGTAGATCGTTGATCAGCTGTTTCTCTGTGGAGAGAGAGAGTGAGAGAAAATGGTGCGCAACAATCAGCTGTTTCTCCGGCTCTTTAGATCACATTGTGGTCACCACGTCTTGTCTTGTCTTTGATTTTAGCAGTTGTTGTGTTTGGTGTAGTTTCATAGTCGGGTCCTCTTCGTGGAATGGATGATTAAGTTAGACTCAATGTTTTCTGTTGAGATGCTAAAGCACTGACGTCGTGCTATTATTGTGCTAAGCTAGTTTGATTTTTCAGCAGACACACTGCACAGAGTTTTAGTTTTAAATTACGTTTGAACTGATTCCAAACTTTGGACACTTTCTGTCGTTTCCTCCAGCCTGTCTCTTCTCTTAGCCCCTTACACTTCAGTCTTCATGGCATGTGTCACCAGCAGCGTCAGCCCGGTGTGCGACAGTAATAATCCTCCGTGCAGAAACACCATGAGCGCTACAACGTTGTTAGCATTAATTAAACAAAGCTTCGAGGCAAATCATTTTGCATCGAGGATTTTTAGTAATCAAATTATTCGAGTTACTTGAGGAATCGTTTCAGCCCTACATGCATGTAAACAAAGTCCGTATATAGCTGGAAAAAAATGTCATTGTCATTTGAAAACTGTTTACCATGTTGTTATTTTCTATAGACTATTTATATATTGAATTACCAGAAAACTTGTAAGGGATAATGTAGAGTGAGGCGGTCGTTATAGCGAATACAGCCCCGACAGCGTGATCAGGACCCTGACTCGAAGCGAAGGGGTCTTGAATCAGCCCCCCCACACACACACACACACACACTATTACGGGCTGTAGTAGTAAAAAATGAGTCTGACTGTGATGGGGTGCTGCCCTGCTTTCTCTAGCTAGCTGGACAAATTCATTCATCCAGCAGCTGTAGTAAATCACTGCGGGTTGACACAACATTAGCGGCATTGTTAAGTGAGCTAGCGGGCTATCAAGGCTGCTGTAATTTACATTAAACTGAACGTTTCCGTTGATGGTGAAGTGAGACACGGTGATTGGGACTTCTTTGGGAATATTTATGTTGACGTTTCTGTCCTCATTCGTCTTGTATCCGTCTTGCACAGCCGCTGCAGTTGACACACCTGTAAACACGGTGTTGCAATGTAACTAATTCATGTTATTGTCCCTACGGCTGAAGTTACTGCGTAGAGATCATAGACTGTATATAAAGATGTAGCGATAGGCGCTCAGCAGATCTACTGTCCTTGCCTGAATTGGAGGACAGGAGTTGCTCCACTTTTCTCCACTTTTTGCCACGGCTGATAAATTAACCGGACTTCTTTCAGCAGATTAATAGCTGTCCTCCAGAGTAATCAGAACTGCGTCCATGGCAACGCTCTACAATGCATGGCAACGCTCTGTTATTTTTAGCAACGGCCTGTTATCAAGAATTAGCAGACTGCTGTCGAATTCAACCAAGTTGTGTAATAAGCTATATTATAATATATATCGTTATCAATCTATATCGTGATAGAAGATTTTGGCCATATCACCCAGCCCAGCCCTCAAACTAAAAGACCCGCTATCACCAGTTATGATTGAGTAGCCAGTCTACTAGCTTTAAGGGAGTGTTTCAAACAGACAAAATACACATTGAATACATTTTCGGCTGGTGGATTATATGGTTTTAATGGTACACAACATGAATAGGTTAACGCACACTGTGGCTTTTGGGTCTGAAAGGGGACTTTGTATGTTTTTTCGGTACAGCAGAGGGAAAAAAAAAAGTTTTTAATTTATTTTGAAAGCTGACAAACAAACAGTCGCTCAATCACTCTGATTACTCCGTATGGAGGCAGTAATAAACACTCCTACAGTGTTGGCTGTTGGTTTGGCCCAGCCTGAATCCTTAGTGAGGGGCTGGGTGAATGTTGAGAGAGGAAGGACTGGACTGGTCCCTCTGTCTGTCTGTAGCCTGTCACTTGCATCGCAGATTAATTGCATGTTTGATGTTGCTATTTCCGTAGACATAATGTTGCCTGACTTGGTTGACACAGAGCTTCAGTCCAGTCACTTACACCTCACTGGACACTGTACAGTTTTGCTACATTATACTGGGAAACTATAATGCCAACAGTAATTCCAAGCAGAGGATCTAAATCATATGAGAACATTTTGAACTCTGACTTCACATTTACATTTACTATACAGAAAGTAGTAGCCCAGTGACTGTCCCTAGCCCTGTACAGGCTGGGCTAACCTGACTAGCACGGTTTAGCTAACAGGCAACAACCAACACACCTTCAAAAGCTCTCCAGGTGAAATCCAAGCACAACAAGTTGCATATCAGCGGAATGCCTTATATATCTGTGTGCGCGTGTGTGCGCGTGTAAGAGAGGGGGTGAGAACAGGTGAGGGCTACCAGTCTGTCTCATAGATGACCAGTCAGTCTTGTCCTGACCAGACCAGACATACAGGCGTATAATATTTCCTCATATAGCCCCCAGCCCTGCCCCATCCCCACCCCGCTCCCAGGCAGCTGGCTGTGCTATACAGTACAATTCTTGTGTAAGGGGGTTGTTTAAGCTCAGGGGCCATCCCGTCCCAACTGCACAGATCTGTACAGACAAGGCAGCAAGGAGGAAAATGCTGGCCCTTAAGCCGCCTACACGTGATCCGCGGTAAAACCGCTCTGCGCTGGCCGTTCCATTGTTTTCCTACGGGGAGAGCGTTGCCTCCCAACTAGGCGCAGCACTACCCCTGGCTTTGCGCACTGCTCGGAATTGCCGCCAAGTGCTGCGCTCAAAGTTCAAATTATTTCAACTTTGACCTAGTTGGAGCTGACCTTTTCAAGGTGCAACCAATACCAGGAACAATGATGTGTACACATGCGCTGCGCTTTGCCTCTCTGCGCCCTATCTCGCTATGTTGCCGCAAATCTTGTGTAGGCGGCTTTAGACTTCACACTGTCACCCAGTAAATTATCTAATAATCACGAGCTGTGGTCAGTGATCAATGGATCTAAAGTGTACACCTGAAGCTGACATCTCTAACCTCAATAATAAACATATAGTTAAAGTAATACCTCTCTAACAGAGTCACTCAATTTAAGGCTGAGCTGTTGTATTGGACTGCATTAGGTGTACCTAATAAAGCAGCCACTGAGTATATTTTCTAGGGATGTAACCATACACTCAACTCACGATTCGATATGATTGACTATTTAAAGTTCACGATACGATTTTCTCACAATTTCTTTTTTTAACAGAAGGAAATGACTGAAAAATATTTCTCTTTTATATATATATATATATATATATATATATATAAACTGTGCAAAACAGCAGATGTGTCCTCTTATCAAAAGTGCAACTGAAATAGTATTCCATCTTAAATAATAAAAAAAAACGGTAGGCTTACATTACCTGCTGTATGTTATCTAGCATCACGCCCTAGGCTGTTTAAAAATGGCATCGCAATTCATATTTAATCTCTACCGGTTGTAATCTTTACACATATAAATAGATTTTTAACCGATTCATGATGCATCGTTACATCCCTAATATTTTCTAATACAATCGTAAACCGTTCTTTCAAAGATGATAGAAACTGTAAATATAAGAATATTGAACTATTAATACTACATAAAGCTACAGATACATCTGTGATAAGCCAGTATTAGCAGGGGCTATATTGCCCTCCTAAAGTAAGAACCCTGTGTTATTTCAGTCTTTGTAAACAACAACTCCTCTTATTCGGTGTTGAAAAAAACTAAGGACATCTAAATGTTGCCTGTTACAAAAATTAATCTGGGACATTTTTAGTTTGCTAGCCCACAGCAGCTGAGCCCAAACCTTAATGTGGGACTCCGTTCCCGTCTCAGCTGTGTCTCTGACTGTCCTCTCTGTCCTCACATGAATGGACGCGGACAGTGGAGACACAGCAAGGCGCCGCCGACCACACTTGTTGACTTCTCTTACTGGTTGACACGCTGTTGGCCACAACAGACGGAGTGACATCAGCAGAACTGGCCGGTGAGAGAGCCCCATGGCAACGGTTGCCGTGACGGCCATACAACAGGACTCTTTGAATCCCCGTTGGGTGGAAATGACCTCATCCAAACCAGACCCCTCCAGGAAGCTGTGTTCACCGTCTGCTTCCAGACTCACCAAGGTGCTCACTTCCAGGCCAGGTGTCGGTGTAGAACTCATCAATCACTTTTCACACACAAAAAAAAATCAACTAAGAGAACCAAGCTAACGCTTTAAGACTTAAGTAAGGATAAGTACCTTTTTTGAATGTTTGGTTTTGATTTACATCAGATCAGTTTTACTACCGAGCATAAACATGAATTTGTGTACACCAGGGTCTGACTGGCATGGATCTTTAAAGGCCAGTGCTGATAATGTTCGACTGAAGACGCTGATACGCCAATTGTCCTTGTATTTCAATTGGGCTGAACGATTAATCGTTTTCAAATCGAGAATTGAAAGAATGTAATTAATCGACAATATTTAGTTGAATGTTTGGTGTAACAATTGGTTTAACATTTTTTTTTATTCCTCTTTTTATTATTATATTTGACTGTTTTTTCATAAGATAAATGCTGGATTAATATTACATATCACAGATTGTTTACAGAAATGTCCTATTTTCAGTGGATTTTTCATTGATTTCTTATTACTTTATTTAACATGATCGTAATAGGTGCAATATGTAGATGCTGCTGTTGAACTGAGGCATATCAGAAAGTTCAATTTACCGTAAAGTGCTATATTTATTGGAATTGTTTTTTTATTATTCTAACTTTTAACTTTTGTGATAAATGTTCTGTGTTTGACTGTTCAACATTCCATCCAAAACCACTTCTTGCTGGCAATTAATATCCATGTTCTCATACTTGCATGAGACTATAATGCAGTTTTCATGTGTCTCATGATGTTATAATGCTCCATGACATGTTTTATCTGTTAAACAGTGAATATTTAACTTTAGCTTAAAAAAACCCCCAAAAACTTAAATCGAATCGTAATTGTAATATCTGACATTAAAATCGCAATTAGATTTCCCCCCTAAATCACTCAGCTCTATAATTAATCTTCATTATTTAATTTTTCTAAATATGATATTTAATGACTGTGACACAGCTGTTCATATCATGGTTGACTAAAACGTACTATTGAAGAGCTGCAGACATTTAGTTTTACTCTAATTTTGTTCATAGTAGGCAGGATGACCACCAAACACCTTCATTCATTTCAGAGAACAATATCCAAAATAGTCTAAACGAGTAGTTGATTGTAATCTGTAAATGAATCTGCATACCAGTTTATTATTACAATAAACCTAACAATTTGCATCCTTTATATTTAGTGATATTGTATGTCTATTGTATCAATTAATCATATAATGAACAGTAATCCTGTTAAAGTTAAACCGAGCTAAGCCTGTTCTTTGCTGACGTGACTTTACCAATCGCTATTGGAATATGTGACCACAGTCACTTACATGAACACTCTGAAATGTCTTGCATTTATATGAAAGTTAAATGTCCCATACAGAATGCAAAATGAATACCCCCCCCCCCCCAGAATTCTGATAAAATGTGTCTATGGCAGGTTGGATGCCAGCCAAAATAACGTTTTGAATGTCTTGGCAATAAACTGAATTGGCTTGTTCTCAGACTTCTTATTTTTTGCTGACTGGCGTTATTCTCTATCAGACTAGCTTCACAATGACTGGCACACGTTTCTGTTTTGTCCAGAGAGTAAAATAACATAAGTTGAAATGTTGTGTCATTGTTCACAAACTTGATCATTTAATTCATGTAACCCTTTTCAATGTTTTCCCACAGTATCTAAATCTATAGATGAAATAACACTGAAAACCAGTAGCTTTATATTATCAAAGATAAATATTTGGATCACTGGGTTTGCTGCTAAACTCTGGTTGCCCAGAGTTGTCTTTGCTTTCCACACAATTTGAAAACCCACCTTGGAATTTCAAGTGCTAGTTGGATTTTTGACATTTCAGAGAATAGGGTAAACCATTCGGCTGCCATCTTTAACCGCTGATTGACTTGTGAACGTAGAGTAGAGCTCTGGTCGCGCCGTGCTGTCGTGTTTTTTTCCTGAATGGTTCTCTGTGTGTGTTTGTGCTGTGTCTACACACGTGGTGTTACAGCCGGATGCTGAAGCTATATCCCTCAGGCTGTGGACAGCCGACAATGCTGGGTAAACACGTCTGCCTCACACTCGCAGAGCCACACTCCGCATTCCACATGACACTCGAATGTACATTGAAAGCTGCAGCAAAACAAACACACACTCATACAGCGCTGCAGGAGTGACCAGTGTAGCCTGAAAGACCGGGCTGTAGATGGTACACATACTGGCGTGGTCAAACCAGTTAGTTAAGTGCTATTGGCCGGTCAGCTTTCTCCATTACAGCTACAAACTTTTGGAACCCAATACCCAGCACTATCAGACAATGCTCTACTCTCTGTAGTTTTAAATCACAACTGAAATCATGGCTGAAACATAACCAATCATGTTTCGTAGTTTTTTAAATTTAAAGTGTTTTTAATTTTGTATGCGTATAATGTTTATTCTCTGTACCCGAATCATACCATTTGATGCCATAACTCCTTTGCGGATTTGCCTGCCCAGAGACTGCTGATTAAATTGACTTCTTGAGCTAATTGTGGGACAGTCAGTGACTGTTAAATAACCAAAAAAGTAAGGGATAATCACAGAGAGGCCGGGCAATAAACAGTTTGATATGCCCGGCTTGTGGACGGCTTACCGCCCGAGACGAAGCATATCAAACAGTTTATTGCCCTGCCTCTCGGTGATTATCCCGTTTATTCTACTTCTTGCTTGCCAACATAATAAAACAATTCAAATACTTTAATAATGTTTTTTCTTATTCGTATTGCATGCTTATTAAATGTGTACTCTGTTTGAGTTCATCTCCCTCAAAAAGTAGTCCCCTTTAGAACTACGGTGAACAACGTTCAATCTAAAGTTTTTACAAACAATAACTCCGTTTCCCTGGTTACGCCTGACGGTTTGACTAATACCTGGAACAATCATTCCCATCTATCAGGTTCTTATGCAATGCAAACGTTGTTCACTCCCACAGGAATTAGGAAGGACCTTAGAAACGACTTGCCTCCCTTAGCAGCCGGAGCTATTTATAGTCCGCTCAGCTGATAGACCCCTTCAGTTTAGCAACGAGCCAGAAAGCTGTGGGAAAAAAAGCAGTTGCCTTTTTCGTGTTTGATTCAAGGGCCTCCAAGGGTCTTCAATTGTACGCAGCTCCTCATCTGTCAGATCTCGGAAACGGGTACCCTTGTCTTTTTCTTTTGTCATTCCGTCGTCCTTGTCGCTCTTTAACCAGTCCTCAAATGTCTTCCCTCCTTGTAGTAGTTTAACTGAAATTTCCCTAATCTTATTGATATTTAATCAAATTGAAAAAGTAATCGAATTGATTTGGGAAATACACCTCGTCGGGCATTAACCCGCTTATACCATGGTCACTCGCCAAATAACATATATTTAAAACATTAGTTTATATTTTATATATTTATTTAACATTAGTTTTAAAATCGAAATCTAAAGTTTTTACAAACAATAACTCCGTTTCCCTGGTTACGCCTGACGGTTTGACTAATACCTGGAACAATCATTCCCATCCATCAGGTTCTTATGCAATGCAAACGTTGTTCACTCCCACAGGAATTAGGAAGGACCTTAGAAATTACTTGCCTCCCTTAGCATCGGGAGATATTTATAGTCCGCTTAGCTCGTAGAACCCTTCAGCTCAGCTACGAGCCAGAAAGCCAACGCTATGCTATATATTCATCAACAACAACAACAACAACAACAACAACAAATGGGATGCGTGAGATAAAGCTGTTTTCACACATACAGGTAATTCACTTCTCGTTCCTCGCTAAAAGTTCAAATCATTTTAACATTAATGCGCAACCTTGTCCCTGTTTTCACCTGTTGCTGAGTAACGTACATTAAAGTGCTCATATTATGCTCATTTTCAGGTTCATAATTGTATTTTGAGGTTGTACCAGAATAGGTTTACATGGTTTAATTTAAAAAAAAAAAAAAAAAACACCATATTTTTGTTGTACTGCACATTGCTGCAGCTCCTCTTTTCACCCTGTATCAGGTCTCTGTTTTAGCTACAGAGTGAGACCTCGCAACTTCTGTAACATCTTTGTTGTCAGTCGCACATGCGCATTAGCTAGGTAAGGATTACATGAGCTAGTTCCAACTTCGGCCTGTACAAGGCAGGATTACCTGGGAGACTTCTTCTTAATGAGGGCGCACTTCCAACTTTGTGTGGAATACCTGCAGAACAGGGACATGTAAGTAGTTCTATACAATTTATTTTTGTAGATTATGGTGAATTTGTGTGTGTTGTAGCAGTGTTTTGCCATGAGAACGAGCTAGCATGCTAACGATTAGCCCCCTAGGTCCCTCGTCTCGGCTAGTGACGTAGATAGTTGTGCAGATTTTGACCGGCTCACCCGGAGACTGAAGGCAGGACACATTCAGAAACCCGTATCTCACTCAAAACAGCATGGATGTTTTTTTTTCAAAGTTTGTATGTGTGTGGAAGCACCAGAGGCACAGGGACAGAGCACCGCGAGATTACGGATAAGTAAGTAATGAAATGACTAATAAAGAAAATAATTAATGTTAGTCCCTGTCGCTGCCATGTTGTTAGTGTATCTCTATGGCAAACTCGCGGGGGGAGGCCTGAGCCCGTTCGGAGCTACGGGAGCCCAGAGGGGAGCGTCGGCGGATGTTAAGGAGAAAATCGATTTTCATTTAAACAAATCAACGTTAACTACACATTCAAGTTAATCAATAAAATTGATTTTTCGCCCAGCCCTAGTTGATATCCGATAGTAGGTATTTATTCCCAGCCTAATTTCTGACCCTAGTGTGAAAGCATTTTAAGGAGGTTATGTTTTCAGTTTGTTTTATTTTTTGTCTATCAGCACGATTACGGAAACCCTTCTGTCCCAAACGTGGTGGGTGTAGCAGGGGCCAAGGAAGAATAGGGCTCATGTATCACGATACAGCAATTAGACAATAATGAATATATTGCTAGACAATCCTATAAAGATACATCACGATATCGGTCTATCTATGAATACAAAATGCCTGTGAAAAGGTTCAGTGTAGGTTTTCTCTCTTTATTCACTGCAAGTCCAAGCTGTTAGAAAACAGCAAAATTCTGCAGCACAGGTGTATCAGTCTGTAAATTAAAATTACAGAACTATAGAGCAACTAGACTTTGGACTTAAACAGGGCTGGGGCATCGGTTTGTCTCTAATTGCTGTCCGCCATTTCTTTAAAAACCTCTTTCTCTTCGGCTGGTAAACTTCTGTTCAAGTTTCCCTCATTCACGTGTTGAGCGCCCCCTCGAGGAGCCATGAAGTAGCTATGCTGGGAGCAGGGAAATCTATTTAGAGCACCTTATTGTATTTATTAAAATATCGATATTTTGCGCCAGCATATTGATTCTCGTATCTTACGAAGGACAGCGATATATTGCCATATCGATATATTGTCCCACCCCTAAGGAAGAACCCATTACATTTTGGAGCAGATCTTTACCTTCTATTTTCTTTAGTTATTAGTTGGTATTAAGGCCAGGACAGTGCTGCATACTTGATAGTTTTTGTGTGCGTGTTGAACCATTGAGCTGTGGCAGTTATCAGTAAAGGAGGGCTGCATACCGAGTGTGTCCCTTCTTCTAGTAGACTGAAACTTTCACCTTCTTTCAGACTTTTCCTCTCTTTAACAGGCTTGTTGTTGTTTATGTTGTTGTTGTTTGGCAGACCGCAGCCATCAAGCAGTTTACAAAGACACATCCTTATTAAGCTCACAAATGTACCGGAAACAATTACCCAAACCACACCGGCAATACTCTGCTTGCACACACTTTGTGTGTGTGTGTGTGTGTGTGTGTGTGTGTGTGTGTGTGTGTGTGTGTGTGTGTGTGTGTGTGTGTGTGTGTGTGTGTGTGTGTGTGTGTGTGTGTGTGTGTGTGTGTGTGTGTGTGTGTGTGTGTGTGTGTCGGGGAATACAGTATACTTGTGGGGTCGGCACAGCCTTGTGGGGCCAAAATGCTGGACCCCACAAGGTTAAAGGGCTGTTTGAGGGTTAAGACTTGGTTTTAGGGTTAGAATTAGGTTATGGTTAGGGTGAGGGTAAGGGTTAAGGTTAGGCATTTAGTTGTGATGGTTAAGGTTAGGGTGAGGGGCTAGGGAATGCATTATGTCAATGATGGGTTCCCACAAAGACGGTGAAACAAACGTGTGTGTGTGTGTGTGCCTTCCCAGCAGGTATGGAAACAAACAAAGAAAAATAATAATCGTTCTAGTAAAAGGAAGTAAGGGGGGCTTTTAAGCAGCGCGGGACGCTGACTGAGCAATGGAGAGGCAGGGAGAGCGGCTGATGGGCCCCTGACTACCATTTCCTTAAATAGAGTTGTGGGCTTCTCCGGTCCAGCCCTGGCTGAGCGGAGGCTCACATTCCCAGCATAGCTGCGACTGCCACATTCAGAGCCTCCCCAACACTGGAGCGCTACGTACGCTTCCACAGGTAGACTGCAAGTCATTTGCCCTGCTCTCAGCCCCCACCCTGCTTCCTCCAGACCCCCAACCACCAGTTACTACTGCAGCAGGGGAGAAGAGGGGATGTTGATGAAAGACGTGAGAGGAAGTGGGAAGGGAGTGGGGGGTTGGAGTAAAGGATAGCAAAGAATTGTTCTCATTCAAATAGCAGCCGTGTCCTACTAGGAAACCTCCCCCACTGCTGGGAAAAAGACGAGACAATAAGAAAGCATCATCTGGCCTTTTCTCTCGCACAAACCACACAAAGATATGTCTAGTAGCCTGCAACGAGTACTCAGGACAGAAAGGCAGAAACAATATAGGTGCATATATAGTTTTATTTATGTGGAAATTTAATCCAAACTCGAGTTATAATGTTTGAGCTTTTAACATTGGATAAAAAAAATATGTGGAAGAGGCTAAAGGCACCAGACTTTCCTAACTAAACATTACTTTCCTAACTAAGACAAAATAACATAGATGGAATGTATTGAATTCTTATTTATTTGTACACTCAACTCTTCCAGCATGCGACACACGTAACAACAAAACTGGATCGGCCCGTGGATTGGTAAATTTTTCCGATCCCCGATCCAGCTATTTGGTCAATATCGGGACCGATATCCGATCTTAATATCGGATCGGTGCACCCGTTAGATTTGACAAGGTGGCATAAAGGCTAAAACATTTTAAACAAATGATACCACTAGGGCCGCACGGTATAAGGATTTAAAATGATTGGATCTGCCCAGAGCCATTCTGGATCTGCCATAACCAATCGCTAACGTTTGGTCATGACGTATGTCATGCACATGTGCAACAAGAGGGGAGACCGACAACAACTATCGATTTATATTTAGCATTAGCATCGCTAGCGTTAGCCTTAGCCAACTCCTTCACCACTAACGGAGCGAGCTGGAAATCAAACTGTTCCCGAACCCCGTGGGGAGGAGGGACACAATATCATGGCCACCAACACAACTCAGCAAATATTGTTCTTGCTCGGGCTTTAACTTCTGGGTATTCGCCAGCGTTGCCACAACGGACCGAATGGCTTCGCTCGCATCTTTCTAGCACACATCCTCAATGTCATCGTTCTCAGCCACTCCCTCTGTTCACTGATTGGACCGCCAGATATATCGCCGGAGAAAACCTGCAAATATACCGCAAGCCAGACGGAGTACTAAAGGAAAATGAAAATTGAGCGGAAGTACGTAGGAGGGTGGAGCC
Organism: Zingel zingel; assembly: GCA_023566125.1. Taxonomy (NCBI): domain Eukaryota; kingdom Metazoa; phylum Chordata; class Actinopteri; order Perciformes; family Percidae; genus Zingel; species Zingel zingel. Next base: position 5,957,811 of record CM042315.1, read on the forward strand.
AGGCTACGTCTCTGCAGCACCACAATATTTAATTCAGAGAATTGGTTTGACACATATTTTGCCTGTGATTTGGATATTGCCCTAGTCCATATTGCAATAAAGTTGCGATTAATTGTGCAGCCCTAATTTCCACTTGGATTTCTTGTCTTGCCAGACATGGTTTGAATGAGGTCCAGAGTGGATGTGGAATTATGTCAGACATTGTAAAGAGCACTTTACTCTGATGATGCCAACGAAGCTAGATAGTCACTGTGATGATGCTTTTCCTTTTCCTGTGGAAGAGAGACACGCACTGGCAACTCATTGTCAGGCAGGTGCTTCCCACTTTACAAGTTTAATCACACGCACGCACTCCCACTCATCTTGGCCACTGTTTTAAACATTACACAGTATAAATAAATAAACAGGGACCCCAGAGGAAAAGACCTACTTTACACCTACTGTACACCAACACGGCTGCACACAACGCAGTGTGAAAACCAGATGAACTGGGCTTTATATAATGTTCTATAAATTGACCAGGTGTCCTGGCTGTGATAATGCAAGTCTGCTATGAAAAGGTGTTCCTCTGTTCTATTGTGGGTCACAGGAATCTCTCTCTCTCTCTCTCTCTCTCTCTCTCTCTCTCTCTCTCTCTCCCCCTCCCTATGTATGTTGAGACGCTGATTAATCTTTCACTGATTTCATTCAGAAAAAGTCACTCCTGTGAGCTGAACACAGGAGGGGCCATGCACCCCTTTACTACAGTATTTCCTGTGGAAATGAGATAGTGGTCTAGTTTCCACATTTAACCCGTTGACAGTTTTTATTGTTTCTTTTAATTAGAGCATCAAAGACATTATCTGCCATTTAAAAAAAAAAATAATAATAATAATAATAATTGCCTGCAGGATCCTCTGGTTTCCATGCAGGAGTGTTTTTGTAGCCTATAATATGTTCTATAGTGTCTCCTGGTTTCCATTATGAGAGAAGAGTGATGTGGCAGGAAAGCCCTGGACCGACCAGTTGGGTTTGGGTGATGACCAGTAAAAACCGCAGGGCTGCCTCCTACTGTAAATGATGATTTGAATCATCGTTCGAGGCGCTCCCAATTCTAATCTCATATTGTAAGTTGAATCATTAGCCTCTTTATTTGTTTTGTAGTACACAAAGCAAGACAGGAAAGCGACACGACAGGCTATAAACCTTTACACACAAAATCTTGTCTCGCAGTCACCAAACTGTAACGTTAACTGTAATGGAAATAGAGAAGGTCGGTGGGAACATGGGGCAGAGTGATGCAGAGCAGCTCGATGAGTGCCCCGTTTGTCCCTCCTTTCTGCTCGCTGCTTTGGTGCTGAAATCTACCAAAGTCAGCAAAATGACCAGATGTTGGCACCGTGGTCTCTGCTGCCGTTCACTGTCATCAGTGCTGTCAGCAGCCACGCAGGAGAGCCGCTTACCAGTCTGCTAAGCTAGTTTTTCTGAACTATGATCAGAATGCACACTTTACATTTCTTTAGACTGTGCTAAGATTATGTTTTCACATCCCACATGATGAATAAAGGCACTAAAACACGAGTTTTGTATTCATGTCTGCCCCGCAGACTTTATTCCAAAAGTGACAGGCATGCTATCGCTTACAATTTTGCAGAGTAGTGATTGGTTGTCACCACTGAGCTTTACAGGTCCCATGTTACACTAATTTTCAGGTTCATACTTGTATTTTGTGTGTCTACTTGACATGTTTACATGCTTTAATGTTCAAAAGACACTTAATGTTTCTATAACTGTCAGTCTGAATATATCTGTATTCACCCTCTGTCTAAAGGCAGCTACCCACCGGGCTGATAATCGGCCGTTGGACAGTCTGGCGATGTTGGTGACTCGAGTCTGTTCGGGGTGTTCCGTGCGGTCGTCCGTCCGAGGGGCCGTCGGCCTTCATTTTGGCCGACCTGACGTGTTCAGTCGGAGACAGGGCAGTCGGGACTCACCCGGAAATGGCGAGCGGATTGAGTGTGACTAAGCCTCTCAAAATCTGACGAAAATCTTTTAAACTGACCTTTGTTGATCTGAAATGAAGACAGATTCAGCAACTGCACGGCCTATTTCTCACTTAAATTTTTTTTTTCAGAAACACGTTTCGGTGAACTATTTTAGTACAATATGAGATCATATTCTGAACAAGCCGCCATGACAGTCTGGCTGTGAATTTCCGGAGAAAAAAGAACCATGTGACACGTTCGTCCAATCAGCTGCCCACTTTTGGGCGACAATACAGATTAGCACCGCCTGCTGTTACGGAGACGTATTACGTCTCATCGCTTTGGTGTGTTCCGAGGCACTTTTTTTGACCAACTCAGGGAGACTGATCAGTCCAACTGCCTTTACTGCCAACGGTCGGCCGTCTGGTTGGTGTGTAACTGCCTTAAAACGCTCTGTTTTAGCCCCCATCTCTTCAAGCCCCCCCTCCCGAAAAGCCCAGTCTGCTCGGCATGGTCAGCGTTTCCGGGTCTTCCACCTCTGCGTTCTTAGCGTCTCTGCACCGCCATTGCAGCTGAGGAATAACTGAAGCAGCACTTTTGACCTATATATACTGTATATATATATATATATAGTATAGGTGTGACATCACAACCATACAGAAGTCCTGACTGTCCTGGCTCGTTCAAAGGCACAGTTTCTGAATGCAGGCTGTGTGCATTTCTCTGTGGATTGAGAGTTTTGATACGTTCACAGTATTTATATGGCACCTGAACCTGCTTTATAATTTTTTTTATTTTTACATCTCACTTTTTACAATATGGAACTTTTAAGAAATCAGCTTGCTCGCTATGTACACGTAGAGCTGTAACAATGAATTATCTCAAAAATAATTGCGATTTACAATATAATTGTCTCTTTCAGTCAAATTTTTAAAATATCTATTTATGTATTTATTTTTTCAGACAAATTCAACTTTTGAATGAATCCCAGGATACATCTTTTGGTTCTATCACTGTTATGTGATCCAGATAATGTAGTGACACAAGTAAACCACGCCTCTTTATTATCATAAAACATTGAAATGTCTTCTTTAATGAACATAAAAGTGCTAATCACCATCAGTCATACCCCTTAGGACCTTAGCTAATGTTAGCAATTTCATTGTGGTTAAAAAAAGAAACGGCGATACTTCCCAAAAAGACAATTGTGCAATAATTGTAACAGGACTATGTACACACACTGCATGTTAACGCAAACTGGATGTATATCAGTCAAAACAACCTATTGTCCAAATATCCAGATCAGAGCAGCATGTGTGCAACAGAGAGTCAGCCAGTGAGAGCAGTGTAAATTACCTGCTGACTGGTTTCCTGACAGCTTGACTGCCTGTTTCCTCCCACTCTGCTCCACTTGTCCGACATGATGACACACACAGATTATTTAGATGGACGAGGAGATATTTTCTCTCTCTGCTCTCCTCTTCCTCAGTTCACCACTCTCTTAGCGGACTTCACTTGGTGATGTATATAGTACATTGTTTTTCAGGGTGCTTTTAGTTGATTTTAAGCAATGTCAGGTTGAAATCTGTTACGCAGCTGTAATGGAGAATGATGGCAGATATTTTCTCTGTTAGGGCCTGCACCAAATTAGTAGTGCTATAGATAATAGATTATCAAATCATCATGTTCTCAAATTACAGTACCACCCTCTGTCTAATTTCATAAAAAGACAAGACTTGGGCAAGGGCAGCTAACATTAACATTAGCTGTCTCCATAAAGCTCCCAGCGGAGCTCCTATAACTCGCGACGCAGTTAGGAAACAAGAACGAGCTAATTAATGACAACATAAGCATTTTGACTCGGTGGATGTCAATGAGACTATAGTCTATATCCTTCGCATTCCACTCCCGGGATTGCTCCGGTACCGCAGGAAATTCCGCCAGATGCGTATATTTTCAGTTTCCTTCCACTTTCTTTGTTTTGGATTTTTAAATCCGGTGGATTTCTGAGGACTATGGTTAACTGCTCCTCGGATCTCTGCAGGGTAAATCCAGACAGCTAGCTAGACTATCTGTCCAATCTGAGTTTTCTCTCGCATGACTATTTTGCAGCGGCTCTTTTCGGAGCTTAGCGCCACCCGTGACAATTCTGATTGGTTAAAAAAAAAAAAAAAATGCCATTAAACCAGAGCACGTATTCCTCCCATCCCCGAATGCTGTGTGGAGTAGCCAGACCCCACTTCAGCACACTTTATTGGAGGTTCTGGCAAAGCGAGACTAATGAGACTATGACTGTGCGAGTCACAGACATGGCAGAAAGACATGGTCCATCGGCTGCAGCTATATCCACATACACCAGCCTTTCATTGGTATGTTAGCCATTAAAAAGGTCCCATATCACTTACTGGTATTCTGAGAAATGGCTGAACTTTACTAAGGCATTAAACTAGACTACACAGGTGTAAACGGTACTACTCCTCCTCCTCTTCTTTCTTCAGTCAGTTATATGTCATTAGGTCAGGCTGAGGCCAAGGTCAGGTTGATCCCACAACACTGACTCTCCCCCTCCCCCCCCTCTCTCTCTTTCTCTCTCTCAAAACAGTTTCTCTTTTCTCTCTTCCAGTTTCTCTCTCTCTCTCTCAGCTATATTTTCCTCTCTCTTGTTTATTGTATGTATTAGTGTCCCGTCTTCTTGTTTATTTTTGCAATCTTCTTTCTTTCTCTCTTTCCATTTTCTCCCCCTCCGGTTGAAACCTGTTGACACCAGTGAACTTTACAGTCTCACTCTCGTATCCACCCCCTTCCTTCCTGTGTGTGTGTGTGTGTGTGTGTGTGTGTGTGTGTGTGTGTGTGTGTGTGTGTGTGTGTGTGTGTGTGTGTGTGTGTGTGTGTGTGTGTGTGTGTGTGTGTGTGTGTGTGTGTGTGTGTGTGTGTGTGTGTGTGTGTGTGTGTGTGTGTGTGTGTGTGTGTGTGTGTGTGTGTGTGTGTGTGTGTCTGCACTTCTTGTCAGGACATGGACTCTCGTTCCCCCCTCTCTCTTTCTCTGGGTGGGGTGACGCAGCATGTAGTATTAGATCATTTCCATCATATATTTAGTGTTTTGTTTGTTCTTTTTTGCTTGTCTTCTGTTTCCTACTTCTTTCTTTGCGTTCTCTCTTCTTTTGTGTGTCTTCTTAACTAATATTAGTTCCTTAGTTTTTTGCTATTTCACCTTTTTACTCTTTATTTTTTTTATTCTATACATTTGTAGTCTTTTTCTTCGTTTTGCTTGTTTACTTTATTCGACTTGATATCTTCTGTTTTGTATATTTGGTCTTGTCTTGTAGCCTATTTCTTCCTTTAGTTATCTTGATTTCTTTCACTTTATTTGTTCAGTCATTTGTTTCGTTTCTGTCTGTTTTGCCGTTTTGGTCTACCTTTTGCTTTATGATATCTTACTCTTTCTAGAACATTCAGTATTTTCTTTTTATTCCTTATTCACACCTCGTCTTCTATATATGGTCTCTACAGATTGTAAAGAAACTTAAGTTGTTAGCCAGAGCTACAACACTTACTAAAGTGTCACAAGTGTACTGTAGACATCAACCATCAACTCATTCATGTGCCGTATTGGCTGACCAGCATCCCATGCCAGTGTTTTTTGTTGACTGGACGGTGTAATATTGTGGCTCATTAAATGTGGTTTGAAAAAGACGTGTTTTACTTAGTTTTGAAAAGAGCTTTAGTACAGAGTAGGGATAGGTGTGTCTGTGTGTGTGTCTGTGTGTCTCTGTCTGTCTGTCTGGGCTCGGCTGTGGATCCGTTAGAAATCACTGCATTCTTCAGCTGCAGCTCTCTGTGGTATGCCAGCACATTCCCCACTGCTGAGCTGGAGAATCCACTCGGAAAGCAGGAGCGGGAACTTTTCCTTTCTACCCTGTCCCACCCAGCTACTACTCTGTCTGTCTTAAGTTTGTTCTCTTCAAGTAAGACCCACCCTACCCCCCCCCCCCCTCCCTTTTCTCCTTCCACAACTTCTTCTTAGTTGTATAAACTACGTTTTCCAAATTCCTTCCCCATACCGTCTGGGCCTTTTGTCTAAACCATGACGTCTTGTTTGATGGACTGTATGCGAGTCTAAGCTGTGTAATGTGTTGTTCCAGGACCTTTCATACAGACATTGAATTCACCTTCCATCTCCTCCAGCCATGTCTCTCTATCTCTCTTGGTGTTTTCCACTTAGCTCGTATTGGCCTCAATGGTAGGTGGTTTTCCTAAATTAGGCCCCCTTCTCTGTTTATTGTTGGTCAGCTCTCTCTCTCTTTCTCTTGGATTGCTGTCCTCCAGTTGGTAAAGGGAACCCACTGTGTCGGACGTGGTGTTGAATCAACAATGGCTATAGCAGGTTGCCGGCAGTGGGACAAAGTGAGCCAGTCTCATGTTTGTTTTGCTAACAGCAGAAGCACAGGACAGAGGATTAGAGGACACACACATACAGAGACGTGTAAGGATTTTCCATGGACTAGATTCATTCCTTAAACGGAAGCCATCTTCATTACACCTCAGCTATAGCCTCATCTTAACCCTAACCAAAATGTAATCTAATCTTTACTTTAAGCTCAAAACCCCAAACTTTATTTTAGTAACCTTGCAATCTACACAAACGCACACACACCCTGGTGGTTAACCAATTTCATAGTGGCTGATATGGCACTTTTTTTTTTTTTTTAGGTGTGAGTTGGGGTCAAGTGTAAATACACACTTTTCCACATGTTGTCTTTCTCACGTACATTCACTCTCTTTGTCTTTCTCTCTCTCGCTCTCATACACATACACACATACACAACATGCTGTTGTGTCATTGTCATTGGAAGTTAATGTGTCCCTTTACTAACCACTAATATGGTCTTAACTGTTGTGCTAGCTGCCTTGTTGTGGCTTTGTGTGCTGTTGACCTATTTATATTTAGAACGAGAGGAATCATGTGTCTAACAAATTGTGTGTGTGTGTGTGTGTGTGTGTGTGTGTGTGTGTGTGTGTGTGTGTGTGTGTGTGTGTGTGTGTGTGTGTGTGTGTGTGTGTGTGTGTGTGTGTGTGTGTGTGTGTGTGTCCACTGGATTGTGTTTGCACATAACCAATGTGTAACAAATGAGCTAAAACCATCACATTGTTTCCATCTCTGTCACTTGTGTCTTGTGATCACAAAGTCTGATGGGAAGAAGACACGCTGTATTTCAGCTCAGGGTCAAAGTTAAACCCAATGAGCATCTGCTGCTCTGAGGCTCTGAGTCTTGCTCAATATTAAGTCATACTGTATAAGTCATGACTGTCTTTAAAATGTCAGTAAGAGACCGCCCTGCTTTTCCACATAGATGGCTGATTTTGTTAACCCAGTAACATTTCTCTGGGTTTTCCAAGGATATGACCATGTTCAATGTAATAATTTATGTTGCGAGAAGAGCTTTAATTATCTTTTAAGTACCCACATTCCCTCGAACTGACTTGTGCACTACTACTTCAGTGCCACCCAGAATGGGGTTGAATCACCCTCGGAGAACGAGAGTGAACTTGATGCATTCAGCTGTGTGTTGTACACGTAGGTGGACAGTATTGATAGATATTGCCGAGAAAGATGTTTTGCGTTTTAGGAAAAAATGAGTCACACCTAGGTTTGGGTACCAAAACTCAGTTCCACTATGGAACCAGTTCCTACGCAACCGGTAGGAATCTGACCGGATTAGAACTCAAATTTCAGTTCCTCATTTTGGTTCCACTTAATGTGTCGCCTGAAATATTTTCCCTCTGTCGCTCCGAAACGGACGTAATTATATCACACTTTCTCTTTATTATATATTTAAGTACTTTAAAACGTTAATATATTTTTAAATTGAAATCATTTTTAGGAATCGGAATCATTTTTAAAAGTACCGGTTCGGCATCGGAATCGTAAAAATCCAAACGATACCAAACCCCTTACTCAAAAACTCAAACCGTCTTGTATGCTGGTTCCAGACCTCTTACTACTGACTCTTTTCTATTAGTCCATCAAATTACAGGGTGTATCTGAGCCAGAAAAATGCTGACCAAATAATTGACACAAAAAGTATGCCAATGGTAAATGAGATCGCACCTATACAGACTATTGTAAGTCGACTTGGAGAAATAACAACTTGATTAGGCACAATTGTTTGTTTGCCATAAAAACCATTAAAGGTCCAGTGTGTAACGTGTTAAATTGTTCATTATCAAAATCTGTGCCCGTTTACAAACTTGTCCTTTTTCATGAATATTTACCATCACCATCCAAGTATTCCTTTTGGCTTGACATTTTACATTTGCATTGGCATGAACTGGGGTAGACGCTCCATATTCATCTTGAAATACGTTAGCCGGTAAGGGACATACTGCTCCGCCATTCTCTTTTTCGCTGTCACATGATAAACTCACAGATGCTGCTAATGAGTATGGTAGTTTCCCGGCCCCGGCAAGTTTGAAGAAGGAAACATGGAGGACCACACGTATTCAAAATCCAAATTTCAGGAACAGGAGTCTTCTTCTTCGCCCAGAAAAAGAAAAAGGATATTGAAAAGAACAAGAGACCGGCTTTTTGAAGCGTGAAGACTACCGTAGCTGTAATACGTACTTTGAACTGCGTGGCGCGAGAGAGTTGATTGCGATATATGATCTCAATGCTAGATGGGAGAAATTCCCACACATTGGACCTTTAACTTCTCCTAGCAGCAACTATTTCTTTGTGCAATGTTGACTGCTTTGTTTGGTGGACATTGTGGAGTTAGCCTGCCTATTTGCTAACAGGAGTTTGCTTCATGTCTAAAATTTAAACCTTAGACCTACGCAGACATTAGAATAACCTTGGATTGGAAATGCCAGAATTGAATGGAAACTGAATTTAATCAATCCCTTGTTGGAGTTTTAAGGTGTCCTATGAGAGGAGGGTTAGCATATCTATCTGTGTATCAGACTGGATGTGGACACCATGGGAATCGTGTTCAACAAGTGACCAATGTCCATTGCCTGTTACAATGTGTAGAGACCAAACTTGGCAGCTGAGTAGATGTCAATAAGATTTCAAGGTTACATCAGCTTTTTTAATAACAACTCAAACCTCTCAAGTTCTCTGTAGGAATAACTATCGCAGTGAACTGGACAATTGTCTCGTCTTAATGCTGTGACCCTCTGTTTCTTCAATGCAGACAATGTGTCCAGGTTGTGGATGAAAAGGTGGGCGGTTTGATGCCAGGTTGACAGAGGAGGGTTTGTACTGAGAGGGGCAGGGCTATGATGAAAGCAGCACCCTTGTCTTGGTGCCAGAGAGGGTGTTAGAGGGCAGTGCCTGGGCAGGGTGGCACAGAGTTCACCAGCAGGGAAATGCTGTGTCAGCCTCCGAACAAATGACTCTCTCTGTCTGAGGTTTTAGTGTTTGTGTATGTCAGACTCTCTTTTTTTCAGTGTTGCTTCTCAATCATGCTGATGTGATTCATCAGTTCCCAGCATGTCCCAGTCTCTCTGTCTGGCATGAAAGAACAAACTTAACATCCTTTGTCTCGTTGAATACCTCGCATTGGCTTTCTCTGACTTTGGTTTTGTATTGTTTAGTCTGTTGGACTGGTTTAATCAGTCATGTCACATTGTATGGGGCACGCACGCTTAATTCACGTGGGATGCAGAGGTGGGCGAGTAGACTCCTAGTTCCTGTGTAGTTCACAGTGGGGGACCTGGGGAGGTTTCACTTCTCCCAGGCTGACTCCTTGACTTTCTAACCTTGGAGTAAGAGGTCAACAAGCCTGAAGTAGCTTCCTGACTTGTAGTTGTTGAGTTTTTCACACCTTTACCCAGTCCTTCTCTTTGGATTTAGTTTTTTTTAAAGTATTTATTCAAGGAAGAGAGACCTAGCTTCTAGCTTGCACACTCCAGGCATTTTAACCAGAATACTATTGATCAAAGGCACTTTTTTCTGACTTTCAATCTTTAATTGCTAATAGCTTTAACTGCTAATAGCTTTACCTCCTCCCCTCCAAAGATAACTTTATATAAGCAGAATGAATGTAAAGTCAAGTGAGCATTAAAAGTAACTAAATTACTTTTTTCAGATCTAATGGTTGCTGTTGGTCCCCAGTGGACTTCTTTAGCAAGTTTTGTCTTTAAGTTTTTTAAATGTTATTTATTTATTATCTGTTCTAGCTTTTCCAACGTTTTAGACACATATATGTTGATAATATTGATCCAAAATGATGTGAAATTGCATTTTTTAAATTTTTATTGAACAACGTAACATCTTGAGGGAGGATCCCTAAAACACTGGTAGTGTTGGCCGTTATTTGCAAGTTATTTCAAAGTGGTTTCTCTATGGATACACATGATTCTCTTCATTACCGAGCTCTGGTGGACTCAGGTCCTGTAAGTTACTGAAAATCTGTTCTTACAGCCAGTCACCTACAGATGAAAACAGTTGGTGAAGGGGTTGTACCTCCATAAAGGGACAGAGCATGATGTCACTGAGAACATGATTATTTTCATTTATTTGCTTTGAAAAATCTGCCCTGTGGTAATAACAGCAAAGTTGTTTAATTTAACTTGAGGCATTTTAGTTGCCGTTGGTTGAGTCTCTGACACATCATGTTTAGTCCTTTTTTATGGTCTCTGTGTAATATGTGTTAGTAGACAAACTTATACTGTCATACAAATGTGAAAAAGTTGAAAACATTTTACTGTCGACGGTGAATTGGAGATGTTTAAAAGGTGGCAGAGCACCACTGCTTCTGTAAGTGTTCTTAGAGGATGTATCAGGGTTTCTGTGTTACATCTTAATGTTTTCCAGTCATTTGGAAATAAATTAGCTTTAATCATGGAACAATTCCTGTTCTCTGATGGACCGAGGCTTGCCTCATTCAGAGGAATGAAGGATTACATCATCCCTGGAGCAAAGGGGAGTAACTCCCTGACTCCCCTCACACACCTCGCTCCCTCTCAAACTAGTTTCTCCCGCAGTCTTCCCCCACCTCCTCTTTCCTTGTGCTCTATGTCACTCTTACTCCGCTGTCTGCTGAGCTTCGGGACAGCCTGGCCAAGTTCACTTTGTCTTGCCCCTTTCATGTTACCCATTCACTGACATGGATCTGAAGGTCTTTTCTTCAAAGAAATGCCCGTTTTGTTGGAAGCAAACCTGTGTAAAACTTTAAAATGAGTGGGCAAATTGAGTAGAGATGGCCCGATACCATTTTTTGCTTCCAGATACGGATTCTGGTCCCTGAATTTGTGTATCGGCCGATACGGAGTCGCGATCCGATACCAGTGTGTCATATATTTTATTATGTTTTAACAACTGTATACTACTATCCCTGTATGGATGTGATATGATTTATATCTTTGTTGTCGGCCTGGCTCAGGTTAAACTCTTTGTGAAACATGAACAAACACAAACGATGAACGCCCCAGAACTTTCTTTTAGTCTGCAGTTTGACAATCAGTTATAACGGAAAAAGAACATAAATAAAATACTTTAACGTAGATTTTCTTTAAGGCTTTATTACGTGGTATCGGATCGGTGCATAAACTCCAGTACTTACCGATACCAGCATTTTAGGCAGTATCTGAGCCGATACTGGTATCGGAACATCTCTAAAATTGAGTAGGAGTAGCCTAGCCTATAAACATTTGTTTATTGATTTTTCAGTGACATAACAAAATCAAGAGGTAACATTTCCAGAGTCAAAACAGTGTCAAGTACAACTGACAAGAACAAATAAAATGAAATCAGATAAGGAATAATAGTAATAGTTTAAATAGTAAAAAATTACAAAAAAAAACCCCAAGAACAAATTAACAGAACAAAACCCAAAATGGTCACCCACTGCTAAATAAAAGCCCAATATGTTGGAGTAGCCTATCCTTTTTTTGCTTTTAATTCTGTTGACAATTTTTGAGTAGTTGGGTTCACATTTTTTATACGTGAGATCCAGCAATAGGGTGGTTCTTTTTGATTATGTTCTGAGAGAGTTTGATCTGTAAAGGTTTTTGTGGTATATTATTATAAATACACTCTTGATGGTAGGGTGTTGAAATTAACTGTTGCATCGGTGCATTGCGATGTGGACCTGGACGATTCTGCATCGATGCAGTGACAGACCATAATCAGTTATTGCCTAATGATGTTACTTGTTGATTTTCCGGTTGTTGCTTTTTTTTTGTTATTGCCTTTGTCTGTTGTGTTCAGATTTCGCTACATTCAGGAAGTGTCTTTTCTTTAAGAGCAGATACAATAAAAAGTGGAGTTCATATATATATATATATATATATATATATATATATATATATATATATATATATATATAATATATATATCTGACTGCTTTAATTTGTTGATGAAAAAAACATGTAGCAATATATAATAATATTGAGGAGGTGAATCATTGTGATATTGACTCGATTCGAACTGTTGACAGGATAATCACAATCTAATTGTGACACCAGTGAAGATTCAACCCCCTGCTTGATGGTGTGTATATAACACAATAGCCTACATGGCCAAACTAAGAAATTGTCTCTGACCTCATCTGAACAATATCAAAGACAAAAGACAAAATGAAAGCTGCTGAGACGCATACATTTTACTGTGTTAATGTGCAATTTAATCTCAGTACAGTAGGTTGATATTAAAGTGCTCATATTATGCTCATTTTCAGGTTCATAATTGTATTTAGAGGTTATATCAGAATAGGTTTACGTGGTTTAATTTAATTGTATGTATAAACGTGTGTGTAAAACTGTCCGTTTCATGCTGTGACTAGGCTCAAGCCTGAATTATTTAATCCCTCAATCCTGGTCATAGCGGACGGGATGACATGCATGTGAACCTTGTTTAGTAAGCTTCAGGGTCGGTGGTAGGCCTTTTTTTTATGACTTTGATTCTCATTTAATTTTACGAGCCGACTGCATCACAAACGCTACTACTTTCTTCTGTGAGTTTAAACATAGACCATATAAAAAAGGTTTTAAAGCGCTCCCAAGCGCTGCAATGCTCTCCCTTCTCTTCATGGAAGCCTCTGTGTTTACAGGCTTGTGGTGATGTGCAATGTGCTATAGGTGCCAAAAAAATCAGTTTGGTACTGCCAATTTGTTTTGTTTTGTCATGGTTCATGTGTGCAATAAACATTACACTTTGTGAGAAAAAAATCGTGGCAGAAAATCATGATATCAATTTTGAGCTAAAAAATCGTGATTCATATTTTCCCCGAATCGTGCAGGCCTAGTCTGTGGTCGTCCATCTGCCTGGTCAGAGCTGCAGGTGGCCTCTCGACAGGGCAGAGAGAGCTGTACATCATCACAAAGTAGACTTTGACATTGGGATATATTTGGACAGAAGGACTAGCAGGTGTATTTTCTAGTTTAACCTCATATGTCTGATTTAGAGACGAGATCCTTATGGGTTAAGGATGATCTCCCAAGCAGGAAGTGAAGCCGACCTGCGTCCTGTTTCTATTTGTGTGGCTGTCCAAAGATGTCGCACTGACCAGTTGATATCTATAGCCCTGGTCCAAGATGATAGGAATGGGCTCCTAATGGCCCACTGACTCGGACAACAATAGAGCTCCATGACCTCTGGGTTATGTATAGAACTGTACTGCCACCATTAGCAGCCTACAGAGTTGGCTGTTTAGAGAAGGATGACAGTGCAGTGGGCCTGACATCATCTTTGTGTCTTCTATTTTAACCATACATGTGATCACTAATCCATCTGTCCATCCATCAATTACATTCTCCTTTTGCTACCACCTCGGATACCGTGAAGCTAAAATCTTAGATTATGTATCCAGTAGGGGTGTGCAAAAAAATCGATTCACATTCGAATTGCAATTCAAACTCTACCAGTTCAAAATCGATTCACATTCGAATTGCAATTCAAACTCTACCAGTTCAAAATCGATTCATAGAATTCCAAAAATCTATTCATTTTTTTTTTTTTATTGTATGTCTACTGCAATCACATGGGAAAAGTAACTACATTTATATACTGTGAATGTTTTTTTTTTTAATCGAATCGTTTTTGAATAAAAAATCGATTTAGAATCGAATCTTCAGCCTGAAAATCGATATCGAATTGTGACATTTTCTGAATCGTGCACCTCTAGTATCCAACAGTTTTCGGTTCATAACTGTGGTCCAGTCAGGTCTGTCAGGGTCACCCACGATTGGCTGGTAACATAATGATGCACTGACATTTGAATTCATGCCGTCATACACTTAATAGTCATACTCTGCACTGTTGAAACAAATAGTGAGTCATGGGTTTGTAATGCTTATTGTGTTTTTGTCACCTACAGGGGTGATCAGCCAGTGGCAAGGCGAGTCTAAGGAGCGGGTCATCTCGCTTGTCCTCACCCATCTCCCGCTGCTCAAACCCGGCAACGTTGAAGCCAAGGGCGAGTACATGCGCCTGCTGCCACGCATCCTGGCCCACACCATCGAGCATGGCCGTCACCTGGAGGAGTCCCGCCAGCTCCTGTCCTATGCCCTCATCCACCCAGCCACCTCCCTGGAAGACCGCTCCGCCCTAGCACTCTGGCTCAACCACCTGGAGGAGAGGGCTGCTGCCCGGGGAGACTCACTGGAAAGGCCTCCTCCTTCTGGGCCGCACCACCACCACCACCAGTCCACGCCTCCATCCACCCTCTCCTCATCAGGATCCTCCTCCTCCACCAACACCTCTTCATCAGGCAATCTCTTCTCCTTGCATCACCACCAGCGCTACGGCTCGGACGACCGCCTCAACGGGTGGCAGAGCTCCAGAGATTCAGGGCTGGGCGGAGGCTGGCACCCGCAGCAGCAGGGCTGTGAGAACGGGCACCTCCTTCTCTACCCATCATCCTCTGTGCCGGCAACCATCAACACAGTTGGAACTGGTGGAGGCGGTAACGCTAGTAAGTATAGTTCAGGGCTGCAACTAACTCACCGACTAATTTGATTAGTTGTTTGGTCTATAAAATGTCAGAAAATGGTGAAAAATGTCAATTAGGGTTTTCCAAAGTCCAATAAGATGTCCTGAAATGTATTGATTTGTCCACAACATAAAGATATTCCATCTTAGATGAGTCAAAATATTCACATTTAAGAAGCTGGAATCAGAATTTTGACTTTAAAAAAAAATTACTCAAACTGAATAATCAATTATCAAATAGTTGGCAATTTATTTAATAGTTTACAAATAATCGATTAGTCCTGTGTGCCTTGTACTGTGTTCAGCTCAGTTCTGATCATGTGGTGCTTTAGCAACACATAGACAAAGTCAGCGCGCGTGATTGGTTCTCACAGTGTAGCGCTTGATAATGTAACGAATACAATAATGTAATATAATAGTATGTGTAAAATGACTGCAACAACTTTTCAAAATGTGATTTAATAATAAAAATAGACACATGTAAGGTAATAATATTAAAATATCTAAATATTAAAAGAGCAATAGCATTTCTAACTCTGGTCTATTTTGGTATTTTCATTCCTTCTTTCCGCCTATTATCGTTATTTATTTATTTTTTTGTTGAACTTTTTATATTATTATTTTAAACAATACATTTGTCTCCCTTATCCGTACCCATGTCATGTTTTCATGAGGATAGAGAGCTGTTGACAGACATTAGGGATGACTGTAGACCTTGATTTACATATTGTAGGTAACCAGCACTGCAAAAAGATAGAAGGCCAATAAACCTAATTTAAAGTTGTCCATGAAGGGGTTTCACCTGTTTGCTCCATACATTTTATCTTCTGACTGACTTGTGTAATTGCACTGAAACAACTTTTTTATACTGTGCTGTCATTAACTTCTGAACTTAAAGATGGGATTGACCTCCCAAGAATTGATTTAAACCAGCCAAATTATTAACTAAAATAAAATGAAGTGAGGTGGGCTGCTTTTCAACCCCAGACTGGCTTGTGTACTTCTAAAGTCAAGGTTGCCAATACCACCATCTGAGAACACCTCAGTGATTACAGCCACCTACTCTGGGCTGGCCTGATGATAGCTTCTCTGTCTGGGATGGCCACCTGATCGCCCGCGCCCTGGCCCAATTTCACACTAGGGTCTTTAAGCTTCTCTCTTCCTTGTAGTTAAAATCGTAGGAGTTTTTTTGGTATCAGCTGTGCTTGATTGGATAATGATAATAATTGACATTAAGCACAAAAAAAACAAACATCTGTATAGCATTTGGCAGCACAAAAAATACAACGCTTATTTCAATTCGGTTCAAATATTGGTTTCATTATAAAGACACTCTGTGCACTCTAAACTTACCAAACACACTAAATACACCCTGAGCACACGAAATAGCCTCTACACATTAAATACACTCTGAACAGCCCACATAGCAACTACAGAGGCTGTGTGAGGTGGAAGACAACACACAGAGAGGGCAGGGCTGTTGAAATTGAGCATAACTATGGTCAGAGCAGGATATTTCCAGACAAGAATGCAAGGGCTCTGTATTTTTTTTTTTCTTTTCTGGGAGATGAAAGAAACAGCTGAGGGTTTATAAATAAAGATACATTTAAAGCCCTGCTCACTGCTCCAAGAAAGATCCCCTTATATTTGTGACTGCTAGCAGCTTCAGTCCCACACAAAAGACCTCAGGATTTCACAACTGATAAACTAGAGTTACCCCAGCCGCCAGCACAGAATTGGTGGACCCAGTGAGCAGATGCTTTTCTCCACAAATGAAAGTGAGTGTTGAATAGACTAGAATAGATGTGTAGATATTTAGTTGGATGCAAAGTAAGAAGGAAGATGTGTTTCGTTGTGTCAATGCTTTTAGCACCAAAGCTTCTCAATGGGCCAATCAAAATGTCTGTCACAAAGCAATGAATCCAGTAATCATTTTGATCAATGAAAATCCAACATTGACATAAAACCTATTACTTAGCGCGCCACACACACACACACACACACACACACACACACACACACACACACACACACACACACACACACACACACACTGTTCATCTGGTCACGATGGTGATTACAGGAGTATAATTGTCCAGCCACATCAACCTGTGTGCCACTGACACCACATCCTGTTGCCCCCCAGCCCCCCACCCCACCCATACTCTGCCGTAGTCCAAGCCACAGCAGCACATACCACCCATCCTATCCCTTGTAAGGCAGCCTTTGTGGGAGACTGTATTTAGGGAAAATGGCTAATATTTAGGGACTGGAACTTGTAATGGTAGCTGGGCACCTATTTTAAACGGGGTCCATGAAGTCCTATACATAGCGCCAACAGAAAGAGGACCGCATATAGGAGGAGGAGAGAGCCTGGAGTATTGGTGGCAGCTTACCCCGTCAGAGTGGCGACACAAAAAGCTCTCTGGCTCTCCACCTTTTTATTCAGTTTACCTCCTTTTAGCAAGAAAAATCAGTGACGTTAGAGCTGCTTTTATGGATTTCAAAATAGCGGGATTTCAGTTGTAACAGTTAACTTGGTTTGACCCCAGTAAGCCTCCATCATGAATTCATCCTGAGCACAGAGTTTAATTATTAATACAGAAATGAGGGAGATAAGAAGATGGAGAAAGGAAGAAGGTTTATCATACAGACAGATTTTTTTGGTAATGGACTTATTCTATTGCTATTGGTACAGGATAAAATAATTTGTAAAACATCAGTGATATTTCATCCTAATCCGGGAGGTGTTTGGCACATAGCTTCAAAGGTTGAGTCTCCAAAACCAACAAGAAAGTGAAGGAGCAAATTTAGATCAAGCCCAAGTGAATAATTATACGCGAGGGAGTATGGCTTAGTTGCTTTAGTGAAACTCGATAAATTAACTGTTGAGCAGACATTTTGCAGTAGTTATAGATCTAATAATATCTGAATGCTGTCCGTGTGAGAGAAGTAGTTTATTAAAGTCTGGATGGCAGCAGTTGCCGACAAACGACATATCAGGAAAGGTTTTGTGTGTTCGCTGCCTGGCAGATGCAACCTCTTCCCTCCAGCTGTCTCTAGTTCTCTCACAGACAAATATGGTGTTTAAATTTTGCATATGAGCTAGATAAGAAATTGTGCAGTTTCCATATTCAAAACACAAAATGTGCTTTTGCACTGCTGCATAAAAGACAGGCATAGTTGGGTGGAGGGCAAACGTATAACGAGATACATATCTACTTGCGTAGGTATATTTATTTCAACATAAACTGGTCTCCTAAAAGATCTACATGCCTACACATTACAAAGAAAGCTAATTAAATAATGTCTCATCCCGTTACACTTAATTTAAACATCGTAGACCTCTCGCCCTCTGCACCGTGGTTGGTGCTAGACTGAGAACTGAGCCCCCTAGCAAGCAAGCTAACTTGCCAGCCGGTCGCAGTGGGCTGCTCGGTTCCTTCGCTTCCTCACCGCAGGGAGACTTCTTGCCAAGAGAATGGATGACAGCTAGCCATCTCCCGGTGTCTGCTGTCATCTCAGTGGGGAGTGAAGCAGAGAGGTCGTAGGCTCTGTGCTGTTTTGTTGTTTGTATCCTAACAATGGTTTACACATCGGGTTTCCCTTTTTGAATGACAAATAGATTACCGCCGCCTGCTGCCATGGAGAGTGATTTCCTCTCGCGCAGGACATACATGCTCATTGGCCATCGCTGTAGTCTTGCGGTGTGTTCAAGTGCAACTTTTTTGGCCAAGACACAGGCGACTTGAAGAGACGTAAGACGACGCCAGAGTCGGGCTTCGTCGCCACTAGTTCTTTGCCGTCTACCTGGTATGTCAGCCCCTTTAGCTAAGCTCCATCTCACAGCCTGCACCTACCTGTCTTATTGTTGTCTGCAGTCCTGACGAGTGGAGGTGGCAGCCAGCAGCACAGTCCCCTGAAGCGCTCAGTGTCCCTCACGCCTCCCATGAGCGGCCCCAGCAACCAGCCTCTGGGCCACGTCTGGCTGTCCCAGGAGGACCTACGGACTGCTAGAGGCCCGGCCCCAGACCATGCACCTCTCTCACCCCAGAGCAGCATTGCCTCCTCGGGCAGTGGAGGCAGTGAGCATCTGGAGGAGGCTGGTTTAGGAGGAGGTTCAGGTCTGCATCGCAGTTCCTTCCATGATGAGGGCAGTGGCATGAGGGGTGAGTAGTATGAAGGACGGGAGTACACTTCGCAGGACAATTCAGTTGACTGATTCACACACACTGTTGAAATGCACACGCACAACAGGTTCAATCAAACTAGTGTTGACCTTTCTAACACCTTTTTGTTCAGACATACTTTTCCTTAAAAGAAGAAATACTGCGTAGAAAAGCACTACGTGTACCTTTTCCTAAAAAAACTACTATCGCGAAGTAGAGGCTACGCGTCGTCTACTTCTTCATCATCTTATTTCAGTGTTAAAACAAAGTTATTACAATTTATTTGACAATGAAGTAATGGCTTTGCAAAATATTTTAACATAAAAAATATTACCTACATTTTTTTATTTTATTTAAATGACTTATTTTGAACTGCTCCATGCAGATACCATGTTCTGTTATGGTAAGATAGAGGCAGACAGTGCAGTCTAAAGAGCAATGGATCAGGTTACAGGAGACAAATGTTAACATCATTTGGTGTAAAAATTTTAAAATGGATATCAAACCCTGTGTTTTGTACTGCCGAATGGACCATGAAGTGGAGCTGAAGGGTTTTATTGTTGTAAAGTGTTTGACGATGACCATCTGAGCGGCCTTTGCTTTTCTCTCCTAAATATAGGCTTTTCTATAAGACCTACAGTAGGTGTTACCAAGGAGACAGACATGACCAGTTCAGTGAGGAACCTTATATGACAATAATAATAATAATAATAATAATAATAATAATAAGGTTAGCAGAGCATTAACGTCTCAACATTTAATGTAGGTGTATAAAAAAAATGTTCTTCACAGACTTATCACAATAGCCATTATTCAGCTAGATCCAACAACTGTCTAATTGTGATCAAAAATACATTATGTGGGATGGGAAAGTCAGTGTCCACATAGTTCCTGGTTGGTCATAAAAGTCCCTGTTTGCTCTCAGAGCTTCTGCAAGTGTGTCAAAATGAGTCCTCAGATGAATATAGAGCAGCAGAATTACAACGAAAACATACCATCAACGTGTAAATACACCAAACAAAGGAGAAGTCATTAGCTCTTACCAGTGTATCCCCATGTGTACTTTGTCCACAGCAATCCCACCAATCGCTCCCAAAGCGTCCCAGTTAGAGATTAAATGCCGTAAACATATTCTTTGTAAATCTTTACAATCATTCCCTGAAAGAACCGAGCAGGCCTGTCTTATTGCGCGATCTAAATTTTCTTAAAAACTTGCCATTTTCAGCGTGTAGCTTGCTAGTTTGAAGCTGTTTCCCGAAGCGGAGGGAGTTTGAGAACGGCAAAACACAGAGATTGGAAGGTGAGGGGCATCCGGCGTGTGAGCCACGCACGGGATGTCAAGCAGTTATCCTGAAAATGTACCGTTGATCCAGACTAGAAACAAGCAAACCAGCCCCAGGCTTCACTCCAGTCTGAAAATTAGTACAGACAAGCTGAGCATTAGTGAGTCTACTAAACATACTGTATGATTGTTCTGCCAACAGCATGTCTTTGCTGCTTATCTTTCAGGTTAATTTAATCTCATTTATTTATTACATACGTACATACAAATGTACCTACTTTTTCTAGGTATTATTTTAGCTATTTTTAAAATATGTTAAACTATGATAAACATTAAACAAATGGATGTAAATATCTGTTTCCAACATGTAGACTATGTGAATGTTATTTGACAAAGTATTTGTAATAGTATAATATGTTTAATGTTCATCTATGATAAATACTTTCAAAATGCTTATGGAATGGACTGAACAATAACATCAAACTGAGCCATTATATCTATCAGTTCAAAAATAGATTAAAGAAATCAATACTTGACCAATACAGAAAAGAATAGACCGAAACAGGAATGGAATTGTAATGTAAAGGTATTGTTGTATATTGTTGTAAGTTATTGTAAGACCTGAAAATCTTATGCTGTATTTGCATATCTATTTGCTTTGTAATAATATGATTTTGTGAAATAGGGGCAAGACCAAATAAGCTATTTGCTCCCGCCTGCTCCTTCTCAAACTAATCCTTTTGTAGTTTTTGTTAAATTCTGATTGTTGTTTTAGTTTCTTTTGCAACATTGTTGACTGTTCGAGATAAATAATAAATGAAATGGAAATTGAATATTGTATATATCAGTTTATGGGAGCATATGTTGAGGGATAAATACAGTATATGTGCGTAGATCTATTTAATTTGGAATGATGTTCAGCTTGATATCCAAAGATGTATATCAACACTTCTTTTTTACAGATGATTTGTATAGGGTTTTAATGTAATATGTATGATTTATTATTTTATTTCTTATGTATATTTGTATTGGCAAAAAAACAACAACAACATTGTATGTTGTCTGCAGCAGTGATTATGAAAAAATTGTCTTCTGCCGCCCCCCCACAGATGTTCCTGCGTGGCTGAAGAGTCTCCGTCTCCATAAGTACGCTGCTCTCTTCTCCACAATGACCTACGATGAGATGATGTCACTGACTGAAGAACAGCTAGAGGCACAGGTTTTTATATATATACACACAAACACACATAGACAGAGTTAGTTTCAATTTAATTTATAAGAAAAAGAAAAAGGAACAAGAACTTTACATGGAAAAGTTGTAGTTCTGGTTCATGAGGGGCAGAAGAATAAAAGCAGAAACATGTCAGCACTATGTACTTGTATTAAATAAAAAGAAATATCTCAATATGTCATTGACCAGTTTTTAATCAATCTTAGTTTTGAAATAGTTTTAGCCAGGTCAAGTTGATAATGTTGGAATAAATTGTACAAGACTAATGTAGCCATTGCCGTGCTTGTACTTAAAGACATTGAGCAGTTTATTTTGAAACGGAGGATGCAGCTAAAATTAACACAGCTCACCAGGAAGTTGTATACTTCCTCCAGGTGCTGTTAACTCTTTTTGTCTGACCCGAACATAATGCACAGCTACACAGAGCTGTGCTGAACTCTAATCAAGGTGTGTGACAATGGATTCAGTATACTGCTATTGGCTTGATCTGGGAACATCTGGATTGTCAGTATATCAGTTCTTCATGGGACATATAAGAAGTTTCATTAGCCTCAACTGAAATTAATTTGCTCTAATCAGTTTTAGCCCTTTCTGCCGTCCCAACCAAAGATGAGCAGATTAGTTGTTTTTTTCCCCGCCCTCCACTGGCTGCGTCTCCTGCTGTTACATTTTCCCGAAAAACATCTGCCTCACTGAAAGGGAACTAGCGAGCCAATTTGAAAGAACCTTCACACCCTGTATTCGTACACTGCATTTCTCTTCATCTCAAAGAATAGCTATCAGTCTTTTAGACCAGCGTTTTGACAAAGAGCAAGGAGATGTTTGACACAAAACCCTTTTCTTCCAACAGAAGGTCACTAAAGGAGCAAGGCACAAGATTGTTATCAGCATTCTGAAGCTCAAAGAAAGGCAGAACCTACTTCGTAGCTTGGAAAAGGTCAGTGACTCTATACCACATTGTCTACCTCTTCATATACACAAAGAAATCTCAGAAAGCGTCTAGTCCTACCTGTAATCACTTGAATTTGGAAGTTTTTTATTTATTTTTTTTACATTTTTGTTATTGGTGATTGTAATGTTAGTGGACACCACAGGACACCCCCCTCTCATTTCCTGTGCGTTTGTGAGAGAAAGTGAGAAGGGTGGCCATTCTGAGTCGGTGTTATGTATCTGAGATGGCAGCTAAAGGAACACCTAATCCAGGAAGGAGAGTTTTGGGCTCCGAATTTAAACCCATCCGCGTCACCCCTCACCCCTCCATTCAGCCTTCAAAGCAAGACAATGGCGCTCAAGGGCACACCACAGGAGGGACTTCTTGGGCCAGCTAAATTCAGGCTTAACCTTTTCACCAACGCTTCATTTCAAAATTTGTTACCACTGCATTGGTAGAGCTGGGGAAACAAGACACCTGTTGCTTGGTATTTTGGGTTTACACAGACTCATGTAGAGCGCTGCTATGTCAACGGTGGGAGGGAGGCTGATATGATGCACGCGGACAGAAGTAGTGAAGCAAAACCGCATGCATGTATTTTTGGTATTACTTTATTCTCTGCTCTATCACATGGCAGTGTGGTCAAGGATCCCTCCCCCATCTGTTAGTCTGTTAATATTCACCATGTAGGTCTAAAGTAAACAGATTTGTCTTGTATGATTATATTGAACTTTTTGTGACAGAGAGGTGGTTCACCCAAGTAAAGTAAAGCTGCAATTCTTACTCTTGACATCTTCATTGTAAATGCCACAGCAGATCTATCACTTGGATAGAGAGTCCTCTTTCTGATCTACTCCTCGCTTACTCTCCACACCTTCCCTCCCTCCTCTTCCCTCCTGTCATTTGCCACCACCAGGATGTGTTGGAGGGCAGTAATCTGCGCGCCCCGCTGCAGGAGCTCCACCAGATGATCATGACGCCTATCAAGGCTTTCATTGGTGGCGAGGAGGCCTCCATGCAGCGCCCCCTGCTAAGCCCTGAGGGGAAGAGCGCAGCGCCCGGCTCCCACCTGACCGGGGTTGGTGGAGGTGGAGGGGAGGCCGAGTCAGGCACGAGCGTCATCGCAGAGGGGGATATACCCGGCCAGTTTACTCGTGTCATGGGAAAAGGTGAGCTGCATGCACCGGCACTCACTTGAGATTGTTTTCATGGACTGAGAGAGGTTTATGTTTTTTGTTGTCGTTTTTGGGCTTTTTCCACCTTTATTTTGATAGGACAGCTAGGTGAGAAAGGGGGAAGACATGCAGGAAATTGTCACAGGTCGGATTCAAACCCGGGACCTCTGCGTCAAGGCATAAACCTCTCAGTATATGTGCGCCTGCTCTCCCACTGATCCAACCCGGCCACGCTACGTTTTGTCTTAATGTCTTATTTTCCATCCTCCTCAGTTTGTACCCAGCTACTGGTGTCGAGGTCAGACGAGGACAATATCAGCTCCTACCTACAACTCATCGACAAGTGCCTTATCCATGAGGTACCCACTCCCTCTTTGATACACACCATATATTTCTGACTCTTTTTAAAAAAAATCTTTTTATTCCAAAATGAAAAATCTAAAACACAGAAAAAACACCACTTATACATACAGTACATATATACTAGGAACAGACACTACAGAGTGTTTAGGACTGATGTCAGTTATTGGGAATTTAAAGGTGCAGTAAGCGATGCTGTGCAAAGATTGTTGATATTTGAACTCAACTGCCAAACAGATACAACCACCCCCACCCCTCCCCCCCTCCTCTTCAGAAGCTCTGCCCCCCAGATTCACCGACAGATAACTACTGGCCGGCCGGCACGTTCACATGCTGCCTCATCCCCTCACTGCCTGTTGCCAATTGGCTGGAATAGTGTTTTGTGGCTCGTGCATTCCTTTCCTTTCTGTTTCTGTGTGTTAACACCAGATTCTTTTTCAGCGCACACAGAAAATAGAGAGTTAGGTGACCGTGAGGACATATTCGCTGAATTTGATAAAAGGCGTATTGGATTAACATCCCTTACTATACCTTTTTTAAATTCCCAATAACCCACATTTCTGCCATTATATAGCCTATGATCAAAATTACATTTTTCAATGTTGTACGTTTTTCCCTCTTCCAGAAATGACTATAATCACTCACAAAAAAAATCTAATAATATATATTGAAATTTCATGAATTAGTCTGATTTCATAATTATTTTTTACTGACTGTTATCACTAATGCGTCTGTGATTTAATATCAGCACATATTATATTTGGTGAACACATAGTAGGTCTATACATTCAGTAAGTAAGTAAGTAGGTCAAATTTATTTATAAAGCGCTTTTCACAGACATATGTAAGTAACAAAGTGCTTTACATCGGCAAACACAATTCAGAGTGAGAACACAATACACAATCAGTATTACACATTAGTATTGAAAGTGCCGACCGATCAACCAAACATGTCTTTATCTGATTTTTAAAAGAATCCACAGAAACAGCATTCCATAGTTTCGGTGCCAAGTATGTAAATACATACATTGTACTGCCTCCCTGTTAACTACATGCACATATAATTATTTTTCAGCCTAATTATTAACATTTTATCCCCCTACAGAAACCTTTTACAAAATTGAAATGTTGAGAGAATTCATCAGCTTAATAATTTGAGTGAGTTGTCAGTAAAATGGCCCTGGGATATATACCGTGGATCATAGATTAGTTAGCTAGTTTTAAGAGGAATGCTCTCGTCCAGACCACTCTCTGTCTGTCTGAAAAAAATATCAGTTTCATTATGTTATAGTCTAAATGTACAGTATTTAGATTTACTCGTATGTGGAGGAGAGTTTTGGATCATTTGTTGCGACACAATGTACCTGAAAATCCTCAGCCATGCTCTTCACCAGTCATGCCTCATTTCATCCCTGATTCGTACTCCCTGTTCTCCCCTCCCCCTCCCTGTCAGTCCTTCACTGAGACGCAGAAGAAGAGGCTGTTGTCATGGAAACAACAGGTCCAGAGGCTGTTCCGGTCCATTCCAAGGAAAACCCTCCTCGATATAGCAGGGTACCGACCGCAGAGGAGGTAAACACACAGACATGCAGTAGCTATCATTTCCTGGGTTTTATTGTCTGTGATTAAAAAAAAACTTTAAATCAGAGTCGCTTTAACTTTAATAAAACAACCACACAAATCCAGGTTTAAGAAAGGACAACAGATTTCTGGCTGTAATTGATCCAGTGAGTTAGCCTGGATACCAGCCGAAATTAGCCCC
This sequence comes from Zingel zingel, assembly GCA_023566125.1. Taxonomy (NCBI): domain Eukaryota; kingdom Metazoa; phylum Chordata; class Actinopteri; order Perciformes; family Percidae; genus Zingel; species Zingel zingel. Next base: position 5,983,619 of record CM042315.1, read on the forward strand.
GCCCACAACATTTGAGGTCGGGAAGTTCGGTCTGGACTTGAGCCGTTGTGGAGCAACTATGCTCGAACCAGAGCTGTTTGGACCAATCAGACGGGTTTATACAATGATGGACAGATGATCAACACTAGGGTTGAATTTGTTTACAACAAAGATGGCTGCCGCTGGAGAATTGAGATGTGTAGATTCCGCCATCGCGTCTGTTAAAGAAGATATCGACAGCGCATTAATTTTAAAAGAGGAACAGAGAACTGAGATCAAGGCATTTGTCAATCGGAAAGATGTTTTTGCCGTCCTTCCTACGGGATTCGGCAGAAGTTTAATTTATCAGCTTAGATGGCCGCTAAGAAGATGGGGCGCTCTGATTGGTTGTAGGTCTAGCCAATTGAGTGCAGAGGCAATTTTTTTTCCTGGTTCAGTTGAAACACGCCCTATAATCACAGCCCAATGGCGCAGTATCAGACTCCTATTCTGACTAGAATCTGAGTATGACCACGTCAGGCTACCAATGAGTGGGAAATGTTAAAAAAAAATGTATAATGGTACAACTACTGTATATTTTGCATACACATATGGTGAAAGGTATTGTGCCAAATGTAGCAACACTTTTCATGAAGTTCACTGATTCCTCCTATTATTTCCTTTGTTGAAATGTACTGTATACAATTACAAAAGCATACATGTAGACAAACAAGTGAGTAAAATGATTTAGTAATTCGATTTTAAACCGCATGGTATTTTAATCTTATTATAACCACAAGTTTAACTTAGTTCAGAACATTTGTCTTTCTCCTCCCTAGCACTACAGCTTCATAAAACTAGAGGAAAAATTGCAGTTGTGATGAAGATTGCAAAAGCGTTTGCTGCTTGTTATTTTAAAGGACAAATCCGGCGCAAAATGAACCTAGGGGTTAATAACACGTGTACCGAGTCGACCGTTCTCTGGGATATGTTTTCATGCTAATCGAATGTGACCAGTTTTAGCCCAACCCGCTAATTAGCTTATAACGCTAGTCGTCGGAACTCTCGTGTATGCATAACTGCTCCTTTCTTAACACATGTTACCTTTCCCGGTGCTTACCTGTATCTCACATTTTTGTCTCGTCCTGCTGCAGCCGTTTCGGCCAGTCCAACTCGCTCCCCACCGCTGGCTGTGTTGGGGGCAGCGTGTCGGCCAGGAGGAGCCTTCGCCAGTTCCAGATGCCCTCCAGGAGCTTGCCGGGTGCCAGGCTGGGCCTGCTGGGCAGCGGGGGGCTGCTGGGACCCACACCTCGCAGCTCCAGCAGCACACCCACTGGTCCCAAGCAGGGGAGACAGGTGAGTCAAACCAGCAGCACATTTCAACCAACAGGGCTGTCAGCTAACGTTTCCCCATATTTCCTGGGTATGATGAGCCTTTTCAGTGTCCAGAGAGTGTTACTAGTTATTAGTATTTATGTACTACATATTTTAATATAAGAGATATGCAGTATTATTGTTAGATTAGCGTATGGCAGGCAATTTCTTTTGAAACCGTTTTAGAGCTACAAATAACGATTATCTTCATTATTGATTTCATATGTAGGTGAAATCATGGAGTAATTGTAAAATGTTAGAAAGTAGTAAAACAAAATAGCCCATCACAGTTTCCCAGAGCTCAAGGTGACATCCTTAACTAGTCTTTTCTGTCAGACTAATGGTCCAAAACGCAAATGAAAAACCTTCACATTTGAGAAGTTGCAACCAGCAAATGTTTGGCATCTGTGTTAGATAAATAAACAACTAATCAATGAATCTCTTAATAGTTACAGCCATAAACTTTTGAAAGACGTATGGTTCAATTGTTTTTATATTTAATCTGTTATTACTTTATTTAACATCCTTTGGCGTGATCAGATGAGGGTGGATAGTTCAGATGATTTCCTAAAAGGCCTGATAATTAAAATTCCCTAATACAGAAGAACTAGAGCTAAATGTAAGATTATTATCATGTGTGTACATAGTGACTGGAGTGCTGAATGGCAGTGGTGTTTGTGACTGCACAGAGGAACATTTTGAAATTCGTAATAATACATTCCAGGATGTTTACAATAACCTGGGCAGCAGAATTCCTTCTTCAGCACGTATTCTGCCTGAAATAGACTTTCTTTTTTATTTATTCCACGACAAAAAAAAATGCGGGGTGAGGAAGTGGGGCTGCGGTGGTGTTTGACGAATGAAGTGAGGTGGATGGAACTCGTAGCAGGTCACCCAACATACCAGAGGCCCTGCGTCAGCGCCGAACACTGAAACAGTAGGAGCTGCGGAGCTGTTTCAGCCCCATCCTGGAACACTCTGGTCTGGGCTTACCCAGTTCATTGGGAACCTCTCTCGCTCATCCTTTACAATGACAGGAAATACCTCCGTTCCTTACGCTGGACTTTCTTCGGAACTGTGGATTGTAGTGTGGATGTGGAGAGAGAGAGAGAGAGAGAGAGGGAGAGAGAGAGAGAGAGAGAGAGAGAGAGGGAAATGTATGAGTCATAGTTTGGGAGAGGTAGCTGTGGTGTTGGAGGAGGAGGGGCAATGAGAGACAGAGAGTGTATATATGTGTATGAGAGAGAGAGAGAGAGAGAAAAAGAGGCAGTGAGAACAGTGCACAGGCATTTCCTGTTTTTCCCTGGCCCATGGCACTGCTGGGCCACAAGAGGGGGGTCAGAGGGAGAGAGGTGAGGGGAGGGGCATGTGGTGGTGGTGTTGGGGGTATAATAGGCAGGTTACAGTGAGGAATTCATGTGGCGAGCGTCTGAGACTGTCATTAGGTGTGGGCCAGACAGGAGCTCGGGGGGTGAAAATGTTGAAGAAGCTGTTGCCTTGATCTTACACCAGACTTCTTTCAAGCTTGCATATTTCATGTATGTCTTTGATCAGTGAAAGTTTTAGCAATGTGTGGAAAGCAGTGCTGTACAGCACTTTTGGTCAACTTTGGTTGTTTTAAAGTGCACTATAATAAAGTTTGATTGATTGATTGATTGAAATGAACCTAAAGCAGGAGGAGGATCTTTGAACTTGAAATGTGTGCATCAAATTATGATGTATTATTATATTGCCTTTTAAATGTCAGTATTTAATTACCCAGGTTATCTGCAGGCAATTAAAATGTCTAAGGTTGGAGCATCCTGGGGGACAAGTGTTGTTGTCTTCCAATTAAAGAACTGTGGAACTAAAGATAACGTCTGAATGCAGCATATGCTCAAAACTATGTTTAACTTTCTTTGTACCGCAAGGAACATTCAATACATGCAATGCACCTCAAAAACATTTTACATTTTATTGTGCTTGAGCTAGTAAATATTCATACATTATTTCTATTTTTCAATACCAAATTAGTCTTTCATTCAGACAAAACTCAAAAATAGAATTTGGCGACCTTTAGATAACTTGATAATGTTTATCAATCCTGGTAAAATGTTAACTAAATTCTATGTTAAATTTAGATTAGTTATTGCATTTTAAGAGCACAAGCTGAAATAGTATGTCTGATACATGAAAATGTGTAAAAGTGGATGGACAGATTTCAATTTCTGCCATTAGACGATAAGTATTCAACCATAACTATGGCACTAGTCCTACAGAGTTGTTTGCATGTTCAAGAAGTTAATTTGTTAAAATGTTCTCCTCAGGGTCTCTGGTTTGCCAACCCCGGAGGAAGCAACAGCATGCCCAGCCGGACCCACAGCTCCGTGCAGAGGACCCGCTCCCTGCCGGTTCACACCAACCCACAAACCATGGTCGTGTTCCAACAAGCCGGTAAGAAACGCAGGGAAACATGCTTCAAATGGTTTATTGTTACCAGTTTATATACTTGTATATTTTATATTTTTATTCTGTATTAAATATTGGCAAGTTATAACTTCCACATCTAAAATGATGCCAAAATCTGCAGTGACGTATACTTTTCTTTTAACACTTTATTCCCTTATTATTTTTCTTTTAAAGGCAGAAATACAGTATACATCCCATAGTGCAGCTATGGGCGAATAGAGACTTTCAGCTCTATTCACTTTCTCCTTGCTATCGAGGTGAAAAACCTGTTTTAGCACAAGAATGTTGTATTGTTTCTCCCAGAACACAATGGAAGTTATCGCCCAGTCATTGGCTCTTATGAATTGACAAAATTGGTCTTTATGCAAGATTAAACGACATTTCAACAAAACAAATAAAAATGAAAAAGTACTCCTAGTATTAGTTATTGGGAGGTAATTTTAAATTTCACAGGCCTTTTTTTTAATTTATTTTTTATCGTGAACGATTTCCCCCCCCCCCCCCCCCCGCCCCCCCAGGCTGGTCTCACCCTGAAAGCCCCCCACTTACAGTGTCACCACAGGCTCGGGTCATGGTAACCATCGGCGCCAGGCAGAGTGACCTTTAGTAGCCTCTGCTGACTGGACTTTGTCCCACAGGAACAATGGATAGTAATAGGACAAGCTGGGGCTTCCTCCACTCACAAACACACTCACACACACACCAGAAATACCCTCTTTTTAGAATGAAGAGGAAAAAGTGATTTAAAAAAAAAAGAAGCAGGCCCGAGTGGAGACTGCATGTGAACGAGGAAGAGACAGAGGCAGGGAGGAAAGAGTCAGAGGAGTCTCTCAATGAGACTCTTTGTGCAGTGAGTACATGGCTCTCTGGCCCACTTTTCCTTCCCTCCCTTCTCTCCCTGACTCACTCTCTTTCTTAACTTTCCCTCCCTCTTTCTCCCCCATCTTTCCTTCTTTGACAACTCTGCGGAGTCATGCACTCACAGCAGTCACCCTCAAGGGTGGCTGTAGCTGGGTCTCGGCCAGAGTAACTGATTTGAAAGGCTAGGCCCCCACCCTCCTCTGACTCTGTGCATATATGTGCGATCTGTCTTTCTCTCTGCCAACAGATGGATAAAGAGACTTATTAAGTGAGACACAGCAGAGAAAAATGAGAGGATGAAGTAACAAGTGTGTGTTTGTAGAGTTTACTTCAGTGTGTTTGTGTTGCTGAAAGTCTGTGTGTGTGTGTGTGTGTGTGTGTACAGGGGTGGAGGGGTGTGTGTGGCAGGGGGGTTGTTGGAGGGATTTGGAGCCTATAAATAGTCCAGTGTGGACTACTGGGCCTAACTCAGCTTTTCTCTCTGGCCACAAGGGATTTTCACTGCCCGGCCTGTATTGAAGACTCAGCTAAGGACTAAATGGCTGGAAGGGGTTGCTAGGCTGAACTGTGGCCCAAATACAACCCCCCCCCAACACACACATACTCCCTCTCCAACCTCAACCCAACCCTCTACAAAACTGTCTCCACCCTGCTCACAGTTGAGGCAAAGACAACCAGCAGCAAATCGCAACTGAGAGTAAAAAAAAAAAAGAAAGACAAAATGGGGACTTTAGGTTGTGTGTAATGTCTGATTTATGTGATGAGCATCCATTAATAATATTATAATCTTAATAATCGGAAACTCGGAAGTGACTAACTGGAACCAGGATGTGCAGTATGTCTGATAATTAAGTCACTCTGCTGTTATGCTGCTGTCTGCCATATGTTTGTTTGGGTAGGGGAACAGTAATTTAGTATACTGGCTAAGACTTGCATATCACTATTCTGTAGATCAATATCAAGTTATCAGCTTGGTTGTCTTTATTAATCATAGACTATTTAAGTGATAACGAGTTAGATCTGATCATTGGAGTGACAGACAAGTCCTGTGATGTCTCATGTTACCATGCAGTTCAAAGCAAAGAACATCAATTACATTGTTATTTTGAATTGCTGAATGTACATTTTGTCATCTGTTTTAATGTGAATATGATTAGATTAGATTAGATTCAACTTTATTGTCATTGTGCAGTGTACAAGTACAAAGACAGCGAAATGCAGTTTGTGTCCACAGAAGTGCAAAAAAAAAAGCAGAAAATGCAATGTGATATTCAAGTATAGACAGGTGGTGCATAGGCAGGACAAGAAATATATTGCAGTGTTATAAGAGCAGAATAAATATGGCTTTGTAATATGAACAATGTATGAACAACATGTACAGATATGTGCAATGTAGTAGCAGTGACACTATACTAGTAGTAAGAATAATATAGATATAGATATATGCATTGTTATCACCGGGATGCAGAGTTAGAGTTCAGTAGGGTGACAGCTGCAGGAAAGAAGCTTCCTCTGAACCTGCTTCACCCTGGTGCACAGAGACCTGAGACGCCTCCCTGATGTAATCACTGATACTGATGTTGCTTCAATTTTGTGTTTGTTACTGTACAGATCTACAGTTACCAGTGACAGAGCCAGACATCAACAATCGCCTTGAATCTCTGTGTCTGAGTATGACAGAGCACGCCTTGGGAGGTAACGCACAGTTTTTAATTGATCCTAATTATTACACCATAATACATAAATACAGTTGTTCCAGAGATTAAATATGGTCCAAGGGCATGTAAGGTTTACCTCCTGTAAAGGCCAGCAGATGCATCTGACTCGCCTAGAACTTCTGTGTTGTGTTCAAAGCAAAGTGTTGTGTTGGAAACCAAGATCTTGTCGTCACAAAGACCTACAACTACCTTGGTGTGTTACTTGATTCACACCTTACGTACGGGAACACATTTCTAAATTAACAAAAAAGTTGAATCAGAAACTCTGTGTATAACAAGATTAGATCATATCTTTCCTTTTCGGTTTCTGAAACCTACCTACATGCCATTGTGTTTTCAACAATGTCCTACTGTCTTCCAATCTGGTCTCTTACCACTAAGGACATTACTGAACCAATAGCATGACTATACTATCGAGCACTTAAGATCCACAGTAATCTTCTAAAGTGGTCTCATCATTGCAGTGCGCTCATACGCACAAATGCTTTGATTTACCAGAACTACGTAAACAGCCATGCTATTGTATTTTATTTTCAGATTCAAAATAGCTCTTTACCAGCACTTACAGTTCTTCTTCCGACACATAATATGAGACCACTACGCTTCACTAGGTCAGTCTCACAGGCACTCATTCCAGTTCCCCCATACAAAAACAACTACGTTCAGAAATCATTTTTCTATATTTACACCAAAATTTAGAATGACATTCCTCATCACATTCAAACATTATCCTCCATCACATATTTCATATAAACTGTTTCTTCTTGATAGTCATACTTGCACACACTGATTGTTCATGTATTGTTTTTAGTCTTGTTTTTCTGTATTTAATGTTTTATTTATTTATTATCTGTCTAGTCAGTAATAATGTCCTGTATAAATGTGCTGAAATTGTGTTCATTGTTCTATGTTGTTGCAGAACAGGAACCTGCTGTAAACCAGTTTTTAAACTGAGTCAGGCCCGTTTAATGTAACTTAATTGTTGCTTTTAAATTTTCCTGTATAATAAATGAAATGAAATGAAATGAAAAGCAGACACAAGTGTCCCAAAGTCATATCAGTCAGCCAGTTAGTGGCTAGCCAGTTAGGTTACGTCACTTTGATCTTAATACTGATCTTAGGGCTGACTGACTGGCCCATTCCAACACTCAGTCTATTATCCTGTTGTGGGAACAGCTTAAAGTCTGGAGGTTTTTTTGCCTATCGATAACTCCAGACTTGTTGGAGCCCAGCGAGGGGTTTTCAGATGTGTTGTATTTGTTGATCCAGTCTGACCAAGTAGGTCCCAAACTTGCCAAGTTTGAGATCTGACAGCGATTCTCTCAACAGCCGAGGCGAGTTCATCTCAAGGGGGAAATGAAGTCGGAAGAGCCAGATGAGAAAAGCTGGTTAATAGCAAAAACTTTCATTCATAAATATAATACACCAACAAACTGAACTTTTGAATTTGAACACTGGCCTCACAAAAATGATGTGTTAATCTCAGACATCCCATTGTTATACGATCCGAGAAAGAGATAAAATAAGACCGAATAGCCCACTAGACGAGATGCAAGCTTTTTTCCGTTTCGGCATTTGGTATGAATTGCAAAAAATATGAAAATGACTTGAAACACATAAAATGCACTTTTAAATAACTTTTATATTGAGTCAAGCCAGTCAGTGGATGACCTGACTTGTGCAGAATATTCTCATGTACAGTAAATTGCAGTCTGGGTTAAAGTCAGTGCCAAAACTTGACTGAGGTGAAGACAGTGGGCCTCAGTTCTCAGTGCTGAACGGTGGACAAGCGCTGCTTTGTGCGTGTGTGTGTTAGGTGGATAGAACTGGGCAGCAGAACGAAAGACTGCGTTTAACTGAAGAAACTCCTCCTTAATCAGTTTCACCTTTTTCTAGTCTCTTGCACCCAAACATCCAGCTGGTTGTGGTGAGCTTCAGAAACATAACTTGGTAACTGAATCCAAACAAGCTACAGGAAATGACCCAAAACACAATGTTTCATTGGCACGAGGAAAAGGGTGGTTACACTTAAACACAGTTTATTCTGTATTCTTTGCTGCGCTGTTCAACAAGAGCTTAATATGACATTAGCCTGCCCTTTCAGTATCAATGATGGAATGAAATTGTCCACCAGTGCGTAGCTTGATAAAGTTGTCCTCTTCAGCCACACCAGAGGCAACAGCTGTCAGACTGTTGTTTTCCTCTGAAAGGCTCTATCAGTATTTTTACAGATGTGTTGTTCTCTCACCATGACACTGTGGGCTCTGGCCCCTCGCTGTTCACCAAGCCAGAAAACGCTTCAGGCCTTCTTTACAATGAGTCGACAGGGAATTGCAGTTATAAAGTATAACAAGTAAAATTAATTTTTAAACCTTTTATAGAATCTGTTCCAGAGGCATACAGGGGCATATAAGCTAAATGTGCTGAGTTAAAGTTATAAGTTACAGAATTGGACATAGAAGTTGCTACGAGATCTGAAATCCATCCCTGCACCTGTTTCTATTCGGGGTCACAGGAAAGCTGCAGCCTGGCCCAGCATGCACCTGGCGTGAGGGTTAGTGTTAGTGTGAGGACTCATGGCTGTATTCTAACTGTTTGAGCTTGGTCAGCTCAGGACCCTGAAATCTCCATCCACACTGTGAAATAACTTACCATAAAGCCGTCTGGGGATGCTGACAAAGTTCAACACTAAAAACCCTTTTTTTTCTGTCTGCTGTTCCTTCTTTAGACGGCGCTGACCGCACATCAACGATATGAAATGAGGAACTGAGTGAGAGCAGTTAGGACAGCGCAGGTTCCTGAGGCTCTCTCACGATAAGTCACCTGGAGGTCCCCAGCCCTCCTGTCCCCTCTCCCTGTAGCCAGTGGCAGAGCTCAACCAAAGGATCGGGCGGTATCCAAGAAACACAAGAGAGCCGATCACCAAACGGCCAACACAAGCTATCACATTGGCACCGTCCATCGGGTCGGAAAAAAACACACTTCCTGCTCCGCCAGCATGCTCACAGTCACCTGCATCTGGGTGAGGAGAGAGAAACGCATTGAACACGGCCTGGACAGTATGTGGACAGCGCACCCCCACCCCCACACACACACTCACACACACACACACACACACACACACACACACCCACCCATCCCCTTCTGGGGAGGCCAGAAGCAGTGCTGCAGCCCAGCAGAATGGAGACGCTGGCCTGTGGATCAGGGCCCAGTGAGACTGAGGCCCTTTTCACTCCCCGACACCCTCTGGTCCCCGCACATCGACCGCAGCTCGTGGCATCCTTCAAATCCATAACAGTACCTCAGACCCCAAAAACAAGACGAGACGAGAGCTAGAAGGACGCCAGAAGGAAGTTTGGGATTTCCTTGACTGTTTTCAGTGAGGACTGAGCGTCCAGCGCGGGCACTTGTAGAGCTCGGGAAGGTCCTCTTGCTCAGTATTGGGTGGCAAAAAAGAAATCATTTATTTGTTTTGTATGTATTTATTGTTTACATAATGATGCTACTTTCAAAGGGTACAGAAACGTGTATGAATTTCAGGTATGAATTGTGTAATATTCTGTAAAGCCTTGGCTGTCTACCAGCTCAATGTCCCACGAGTAGCCATCATGCTAGTTTACAACCGACGTGCTTATTCTTTATTTTAGCAGCCAACCGCAAAGACGTGTCGGCGTGAACATTTATCGAGAGGGAGGAGAGCGAGAAAGAGGTGGAGGTAGAGCAGATGTGTGAAGAGAGATGAGAGAAGGACGTGGAGAAGGAAACAGAAAGTAGTAGAAGAAGGAATCAAGCCGAGGTGATACCGGAAAGGAAAGCGGATGTTTAAAGGAGAAAGACATCAGAGGCGGGACCTTTGATCAGCCGAAGATGACAGAGGAAGATGATGTCATGTCTGATCATGTTGTGAGTCGAGTGCAGGAGGAAGTGAGTTTGGCACTGGTCAGTTACATATTGTTTATCCACAGCATGTACTGTATGATCTCTTTGAATTCAGAGCCTTTGTAGGCGCGATACATTGAAAATGTAGGGGTTTTTTATACACAAATGGGAGATAATTATCGTCAGTGGGATCCGTCTGCATGTTCAGATACTGGGTTTAGTTTTTTTTGTTAAGCAAGCAGGGTGATATGCTTAAGCTGCATGTTACAACTAAATATCTTCACGGAGGAAGATTATGGAGAAGATGGCAGAAGAGGAAAAAACAGGTCTGGTTTCTACTCGGAGTTGTGTTGCAACATTGGCGAAATCACACACTGTCAATCCATGAAGGGTAGTTTTCCCAGAGATTGGCTTCATAAGTGCTTATCTCCACCTGCTGGCCAAACACAGTCATGACGGGACAGGCGCTGAAGTCTGTGGACACAGGCAGATCATTGAAAAATCATTTACGAACATTATTTTGGGAGATATCAGTGCTGCAGCAGTCCCCTCAAAGATTGCCCGTGTAACATGGTCTTCTGTCTGCTCTGTCAGAGGCCCTATATGAAATTTATTTTCTTGTTTTAGGTTCTGAATCTCATGGTTATTCTGTGTCTTAATATTTATCCTCAGTTTATTGTGTGTGGAATACAGACTTTATAAGAATAGGTTTATATCGGAATAAGCTGGTTAGGAAACTCCCCTCTTTGCCACTGTCAGCGTTGTGCTGAGAGTCCTGACCCTGAACGGTTATCATCATCGAGGGTTGTTGATTATTATTGTTTAGTTTCTTTCATTAGTTTGTTGCAATTCAATAGTACTTCCTCTGTATCCTGCACTTGATATGATAATGTGATACACTAAAAATCCAAATGTTCAAGGCTCACGCAACAGTTTTGTGCTTTGGAGTCTGATCAAACAGAGCAGATTGAGGAGATGAGATCGACGCTCACTCTCGACTGCAGAGCTTCAGTCTCGGTGGACGGACAAAAGTAGAGCAGTAGAACCACAACAGGTGGCGATGTTGAATCCAGCAGCAGAGACGAAAAGGCTCCTGGCGCCTCTCATTGACGTGACGTGATTTCTGTTTGTCTGATGGTCGATGTTGGGAGTTAAAAAAAACACTTTCTGTTCTCGTATCACACAGTTTAAGGACCACACCAGTGTTTGTGCATGTTTTAGCCCGTTTACTACGATTTTTAATACACATTACAATACTACAAACTATGTTTTTCCCAACCTTCCAGGCAAACACAAGTTTCCATTTAATCTATTATGGTATTACAATGAACTTGTGTAGTCTTGGCAACTCCCTGAGATAGTTCATCCATCACTGCAAACTTTTGTAAGTCGGTCTTGTTCACACTTCTTCAAAGATCTTCGCCTGCAAAGGAATTAACACACAACAATCATTTGTTGCAGGCATGATGTTTGCTGGGATAAAACACTTTCTCAACCAAGTTTCAAGTGTGTTCAACCTCAATTTCATACCATAGTAGTAACCGCTGGCTACCTACAAGTTTGGGGAAACATAATAAATCAATTTAAAACACTACCGTATGCTTACAAAATAATAATATATATTGCCAGCAGTGACGCATTCAGTGTGTGCACTATATCTAAGGGACTAAAACATGCAGACACTCATTGTGACGTCTGGAGCCCAAACTGTCATCTTGTTTTGGTGAACGTGGCTTCAGATCCAGTGATGGTGGCTTGAAACTGCAGTCTAGATCAGTGTGCACACGCACCACAGATATAAGTGTGTGTGTGTGTGTGTGTGTGTGTGTGTGTGTGTGTGTGTGTGTGTGTGTGTGTGTGTGTGTGTGTGTGTGTGTGTGTGTGTGTGTGTGTGTGTGTGTGTGTGTGTGTGTGTGTGTGTGTGTGTGTGTGTTAGTGGCAACACTACGCACTCTTCAGATTTTTGTCTTGTGTTTCAAGTGTGTGTGTGTATATGTGTGTGTGTTTTCTGCTTTTATACTTTGAGTCTATAAGAGCCAAACAGACGCCGTCTGTACGTTTGTGAACGAAGATGAAGATTCCACCAAAGCATGAATGTGACATGGACTGATATTCCACCTTTTAACATCTTTGGGGTTTTTTCCTGATGCTCCTCACTGAGACGCAGCATCGTGTCTCATCGTAGACCGTTTCAGTGTCACTGCCATATGAATCAGTACTTAAAATAGATACAATTATTTATTCTTTTTTTTTTTTTTTTTTTCATAATTTTTTGCAGAGGTGATACTTTTACTCATTTAGGTGTATTATTATTTAAAGTACCATGTGTATTAACATGTTATGGCTGGTGACCATACGTACATCTCAAATATTAACATAGTTATTGTTGACTTTGACTGTTTTTCTTTCGTTGCTGTTGTTGGACTATAATCTTGTTTGTATCTATCGGTGTCATGTTGAGATTTTTTTTCATGTGAAGCTTTGCTGTCTGAGCGCAGCAGCCGGTCCATCACAGAGACATCGATTCATGTTCGGTTACAGAGTTCACGTCAGACGAGCTGTCGGAAAACACAACACCGGTGTGCTGTTGTTGTTGTAGTCTTTGCCAGGCCAGGCCAGGAAGTAGACTGGTTCATTGTGATCTGGAGTCTGAGCTTGGTGCTGTGGGCGTATTGCCACCTAACTGTGTTCTCCTGAGTGGGAGAGGTGAATACTGTAGGTTTCAATGTATGTTACTTTAAAGGATAAGGCAGGCTTTATTCTGTATTTGTCTCATTGTCAACAAATCCCACGAAAAGATCAAATTCAAGTCAATACTTTGACTTCCTGTCTGTGGCACTCAACACCAGAACCCTTGCGTTCCTATTGAAGATGGAAATCTTCAAAAACAGCTCACACATATAAAGTTTCTCTTTTTAAAACAGGTTGTTAATTTACATCAAACAGTTTTCAGCAAACGGGAGGAAATTGTTAGACTGGGTAACGCCCGATCTGCCGGCGGTTTGATTTTGCTGGAAACATGTACGTTTATCTACAGGGGTCATACGTTTGGAAAAAACCTGGAAAAGTTATGGAATTTAAAAAAAATGCAAATTCTTGTATTCTTATTGTATAATGTCAACTGACATTTTCAGGAATACACAGTCATGGAAATTTGCCGAAAAGTATTGGTTAAAATGAGTACGAACCCTGTATCTATCCTGCTTCTGTTACAAATTTGCGGGAACCAATCACAAACTGGCTTATGCACCTGGCGCGCTATTGGCGGATTTAACACGATGACGATGGAGAAGGGACGGCAAGCAGCTTTTTGTTTACATTCAACAAGCCGGCGACCGAAGCGCAGCAACCCGTTGATGCCGCTGTCGCTGCTACGTCACCCAGATCGTTGGTCTGATTGGTTGAAGGACTATCCAATTGCTTACGGAGTCATTTGAACTATACCCGTTGATCACGCCTCTTGTGCAGTAGAAAATACAGAGCAGACTCCCCAGACTGATGTCCAATCTTAAAAGATTGAGCCCGGTCTGGTGATAGCCAGACTAGGAAATTGTGACTTTGTTGGGGACTATTTTTAGCGGCGCATTAATCCACATTTGGCGCTCTAGTGAGTATTTGTGGCGTCAGGACGATGCATGTGTTGCATGGAGTCAAAAATAAACTACAGTATGTGTGTGTTCATGCAATGAAGGAACATGTCACATGATGTGTTTCTATGGCGCAGAGCAGAGTGATAGAGAAAGACATGGCTCTGGCGCAGAGGAAGAAGAGATATCAGGCTCTGATACACAGACAGGCAGGCAGTTGTTAGTGGATACATTCACTGTTAGTTTTGTCTTTTCATGAGATTTGTTTATATTAAGAGAAGTAGAGAATATCACCAGGCTTGTCCTTTTTTAAACATGTTTAACATCACTTGTTGAAATAATCATTAATGTTATCAAAGGGATTATTGAAATTGTAGTACGTTTGCAGTCTTTTTTTTTTTTATTGACTTTCATATCACTTTGCGATGTTTGAGGTATAAAGGTGTTGATGGAGAACTTCAGGAGATTTCAGTTTTGCATAAAAACACTAGTTCCCGTCTGTGGCTGACAGCGTTTGAATAACCTGAGTTTATGTGATTTTTTTTTTTTTTTTTTCTAGGTGCCATAACAGAGTAAAGTTACGCATGTTTTGAAATTTTTAGACCTCCAGTTTCCTGCAGCACCTCTGGGTCAAAGAGACGTCCATGTGAACACAGAACATCCCTGTGACGGAGGGTTACGGCTCTGAGGTCTGGATCATTACACATCTCTTCAAACCAAATGCTTTATTTTTATTTTTCATAAACGCCTATCAGCTCTGTGGGTGTCCAGGAGTGCTTCTAACACCGTGCACACTGCAGTATTAACAGTTAGATAGGCCTTGATATTCCAAAAAAAAATACATTAATGTACTTTAAATTGAGACATATATGCTGTTTTGTATCTTTTTATTTTTGTCAGATTCTGCAGTTTAGTCAGTTTATGTCAATATGGGATGCCAAGACTTTTCTTTGTGTGTTTCTTTTGTAAATTCAGCAGCATCCATTCTGTAACAAAGTGTTACCGCTTGACTGTGCTCCTTCATTTCATTTAGTTTTATTTTATCAAAGAGCCGATGTCCTGTATTGACTGCAGGCTTGCGTATATATTTGACAAAAGAATATTGTATGTTTAATAATAAAAATACACGAAAAAGACAAAAAATTGAAGAAAATGCCGAAAAAAAGAAGAAGTGGGGAAATTGAAGAAGGGGGGAGAAAAAAAAGTGTAATTTATATTTTAAAACTGCATGCACAAGGCTGGGAAAGTCATCTTTAGAATAACAAATGGCAGTGCCTTTTTTTGTACTCGAGACATTCACCCCAAATGTAAGATGGTTTTATATAAACTTTAAAAAACTGAAATGTTCCAGGATGAAACGGCTGTGTCGGGTCTCGTTCACACTGCAGCTACAGGTGTCCTAATTCAGATTGACACCCCCCCCCCCCCCCCCCCCCCCCCACCTCTGCCTGTATGTGGGTTAGGCTTACCATGTTTTAATGTAAATACAGTACAGGGGAAAATGAATGCATCTTTTTTCCTAACTTTCCGAAACAGAACTCTGATGCTGGTTTTATGTCACTACCCACCGAACTGATCACCGTGTGCAAAAAATTCACTCGTTTGATAGATTTGATTTTCACAGAGGACAAAGAAAAAATGAAGATTAACTTAGTTTGTATTGGGGGAACTACCACATCGTACCTCTGGGCCGATCATTAACAAACATCGGGCTGCAACTTATAATAATATGCTGATTTTTATTTTTTTTATTTCTTGATTAATTTGATTAATCGTTTAGCCTATAAAAGTTCAGAAAGTGTAGTAGTGAAAAATATCCGTAAGGTGATGTCTTTAAATTGCTTTTTTTGTGTGTGTAACCAACAGTCCCAAATCAAAAGATATTCAGTTTCTAACTATGTATAATCCTCACATTTGTGAAGCTGGATCCTTCAAAAAGAAAAAAATACGTATTAAATGATTGATTATCAAACAACATTTTCAATAAATTACTTCCTCGGTTTGAGATTCAGTGTAACACGTGGATGAGTGTACACATGTAGCGCTCTCTGTGGTCTGGTCAGTGAAATGTCGTGTTAAAGGGATAGTTGAGATGTTTTGAAGTGTGGTTGTATGAGCTACTTCTCCTTAGTCAGTGTGGCAGAGGCAGCAGCTAAATGTATTTTAGACACCTAAAGAGTCTATATATTGGTTTAAGTGTACGCTATATTTAGAATATTTTCACAGATTTACCTTGCTGTCAGACAGCCCTGTACAGGGTACTGATGCCATTTTCTCCGCTCTCTTCAAACCCACCAGACTCCTTTCGCAAAAACAGTTATTGTACCTCGCAGTACACGGGAGTTGCTGCTCTACCTCTGCCTCCATCATGTCGTCCAGACGTTAAAAACTGTTTCTTTTTCACAATTCTGTGATTCCACCTTGATTCAGTCACATTAGCCTCTTTCTGACCAAGTAGTTACAGGAACGCAGTTATAGGAACAGTCCACTTCTAAACAGTTCTACTAACTACTCTCCTCCAAAACCGTTTTTTTTCTGTTTGCATTCACACTGGCTAAGTGGCCATAGGAACTGACCTTTTGTTTATATAATCACAGCCATCTAACCACCACTATAGGGGCTTTCCGACCGGATAGTACTTGTACTTTTTAGCGGAAAAGTACACTTCTAAGCAGTTTTAAGAACTACTCTCCCCCAAAATCTTTTTTTCCGTTTGCATTCCCACTGGCCAAGTGGCCAAAGGGACTGGTAGGAGGGGTAAGGGAGTGACGCAAGCACGGCAACGGTCTTTATAGCATCGTCACTAGACCTTAGCGCCACATACAACAACAACAAATGATGCTAATACTTGTGCACTTTTCCTATATTAAATGCACGTCCATTCTCGTAGTAATTCACGTAATGTTTTGCTCAACACAGGCGGGGCTTTATTATACTCGGAACAGACCCCGCCTCTGCCTCTGCCTGCTGCACTGTGTGTGTGTGTCTGTGTGTGTCTGTGTGTGTGTGTGTGTGTGTGTGTGCGTGTGCGTGAGACGGCCGGAGAGCCGCAGGACACGCTTGTGAAGTTTAACTCTGAAAAGACAGTTAACCACAGGTTCCCATTAATCTTATGATGGACATGTATTGTGATAATTAAACAAACGAACAGTCAACGGCGAAATAAAAGCCTCTTATTTACGAGAGCGGTCTGAGAGACCTCCAGCTCACAGCGACGTGTCTGAGCAGGACTGGCCCAGCGACTCAGAAAACTTTGAAGCAAATTATCAATTCGGCATAAATATTCGCAAGACTGTCTATATTCAAAATCTAAACAGTTAATTTCTCACCTAAAACGTTGTCAGGAGTGAATTTAATGATGAATAAGATGGTGAAAATTGTTAAAAATGTCCCGTTGTTGGTTGTTGCTCTGTCTGCAAGTTCCGAGTTGGCAGTGGGCGTGACTTATAAGTTCGACCAATCAAGTACACCTAGGAAAAGGGAAAAGACCCTGCTCTGAAGTAGGAGCTAAAAAACGTACGCTACTGAGGCCAGAGGAACTTAAATATCCCCAAATGTTTCCTGTCGGAATACGATGAAAAATATGTTCTAGGAACTTTAGTTCTAAGAACTGCAAAAATCCCTCCGGTCGGAAAGCCCCTTATGTGGAAAAGGGAAAAGACCCCGCCCAGAAGTAGGAGCTGAAAGAGTTACAGGAGCTGCGGCCAGAGGAACTTAATAATCCCCAAATTGGTCCAGTCGGAACACGAGAAAAAAAGGGTTCTAGGAACGTTATGTTCTAGGAACTGCCAAAATCCCTCCGGTCGGAAAGCGGCTATTGGGCCACCAGCAGGAATCCCTTGTTCATTTAGTTGCCTCATTTATCAATATTTGACACTCTTGATTTTCGTGTACTTCAACATAGTAAAATAAGCCCATATAATCCCTCTGTATCAGTAGAGAAAATCTTCTCCCAAGTTCAATCAAAACCCAACAATTAAACTCGTTGAAACCCGATGACACAAATCCTGGTGAAAGCTAAATTCAATCAGCGATGTCTAGTTTACTGCACGTGGTCGACAGTTCTTCAGATGTCTTTTACAACCTCACGGCCAAGTTTGTCTTTTTCAAACTGAACTTGAATGTGTTTTAGCCGTTAAACCTTCACACACAGTCACTAATTAAAGCAGCTTCATGTCTGGTTTTTTTCTGCTGCTCTCGAAAACAATGTGAACGTTAAAACACAAAGTTGAATCTGAATTAAGCGTTGTGGCGAACAGTGTCAACGACGCCTGCGGCGGTGAACTCGGTCTGTTGTTTCTGTACTCTGTAGGTACTTCTTAATGCTGATATGAAGTTCTGTACAAAGTCTGTACAAAAAAAGAAGTGTGAATGAGTGTGTGACAGTGAGTAAATGAGTGTGTGTGAATACATTCAAGTGTTTTTCAATGTGTCTTGCTGTAATTTTGTGGCGACGTACCAGAATGCTGTGACTTGGCATGCCCCCGTTATACATAAAGAAAAGATGTAACTCCTCCAGCGTGTGTGTGTGTGTGTGTGTGTGTGTGTGTGTGTGTGTGTGTGTGTGTGTGTGTGTGTGTGTGTGTGTGTGTGTGTGTGTGTGTGTGTGTGTGTGTGTGTGTGTGTGTGTGTGTGTGTGTGTGTGTGTGTGTGTGTGTGTGTGTGTGTGTGTGTGTGTGTGTGTGTGTGTCAGATAGTAAAACAGGGTTCAAGAGGGCTTTTAAAAAAAAATGTCCTTAAAAGTTTTTATTTAGTTTTTAAAATAAAAATGTTGCACCTAAATTCAGCCGGCTGAGATCTGCAGATTTAAGATGGTTTTCTCTTGTCGTTGTTTCACATTATGTCGTACCTTTTTTTAAAAAAAAAAAAAAAAAAAAAAAAAAAAAAAAAAAGGCCCTTAATTTTAACCAACAAAAACTTTCACCCAAACCTTGCAATTGTAGTTTCCAACACTGAGTGCAGAAATACGTAAGAAATCCGAGGGGTTAAAGGTCAGGCTTTCCCCCTAAACACTGATTTTATACACAAAATGTTGTTTACTTGTCTCAAGAAGTACTCAGTGGTGGAATGTAACTAAGACAATTTACTCATGTTCTGTATTTAGGTATAAATTTGAGGTACTTGTACTTTACTTTAGTCTTTTCTTGCCACTTTCTTTCATCCCACTACATTATTATCTGACAAATTGTTACGTTTTAGTCTGTGTCAGCTGATCGTGTGTAGCTAGCCTGATGAGAGGGTCAGACTGACAAATGACACATGAGGGGGGCATGGAAGACAATCATGGAAACAGCACGCTGCAGGC